>ML811052.1:128761-152995 GCA_009831015.1 Picea engelmannii
AGTCCATAGTTAATCTTTTTTCAGACTCCTTAAAAGTGAAAAAATAGCCGAGTGATCTTGTCCTTTTCACACTCGTTAAAATGGTTTTGAATTGACGTCTAGTCGGTGATAGTTTATCCCTTTTTCGAACCGACTAGACTATTTTCGAAAAATGTACCCCAATGGAGTTTCTTTTTATGCTTTTTCAGACTCTCTAAATATGAAAAATCACCGAGCTTCCCTTCTCTAGGCTCGTTAAACTTACATCGAAGGACGTTACCATTGTGTGTTCTATCAACTGCATTTGCATACCTTACCCATTAGCCTTGTAACAGTTGCTTCTGCGTCTTAACACCTTTGGCCACTAGAATATTTTTCCCGATTATCATTTCCCTAGAACATCAGTCATGTCCCTGTTCCTTGAGCTAGTATGTTTGCGGTACTCGCTCCTCCATTGTAACATAATATTCCTTTATTCTTTTTCAAGATCATCAAAAAGAACAAAAAAATCAAATATACCCCAAAAAGAGGATGGGAAAATTATTGTCTTTATTGGAAACATAATGAGTCGCCCTTGGATGAAGCACATCTGTCCATTTGATCATCATACTATGGGATGTAGTACGACCTTAGGAATCTTTGCTCGCTATATAGAATTGTGTCCTCCACCGTTTGGTTACTCTTCCAAACATATGGAGAGTTTGTGTTGCCTCCTGCTTCGTAGACTTATGATTAACATATATGTTGCCTGAGTCTTATCACTTGTCGTGCTATTATCCAAGGGAAGTTTGTTACTAAGCCTGAGTCGGCCCCTCTGCAATATGTCTCTTATCCGCATACCTGGCCATCCTGAACGTCCAATCAAGTCTTTGTTCGAAATCACTGAAGCCTTCAGTCCGATCATCAAGATTATCAAGTCCATAACCGACGAGCCGTCGAAGACCTCTGGGTAGTGCAGCCGTACACTCATATTACACTCCTACCCGAGTTTATAATATTTTGAAGTTGTTGCTCGAGCTTTGAAGTACAGCCATCAGGCCGAATCAGCTTATGGGAGATGGATACTTTATATGTATATCTTTATGATTTTGAGATGTAGCTCCACTGCGTATTATTTGTAGCTACTCTTCATAGTTATTTGACATGGATCTACAATGTATTTTATTGGTAGCCATGGTTCTATTTTATCCCAAGCATGGGTATGCCCACCTCGGTGAGACATTTGTTATTTTGCAGACGACACCTCCTGATTCCTGATTCTTGGGCTCACTCTTTCATCATATCAGTCCAGATTGGTAAAAGATTGGTAATGTATTTCGACCATCAGATGCTCTTCTGACCTCACACATTAGGGGGCATCTGTTATGACCCTCAATTGCACCACACATGCTTACCTGGCATCAGGCCAACTCATATCCCTTCATTGCCAAAACATCTGCTGAAAAACATCTTTGAAAATCCTCTTGGGTGAAGGTACACGCACCCTAACCCACTATTGCACGCGTTGGAACGCTGGCAGATCTACTACTGCACGCGTTGGAACGCTGGCAGGCCTACTACAGCCCGCATTTACCTAACAAAGCACAAAAATAGGGAAGTTTCCGATGGGACAAAAAGCTATGGGTCAGTTAACTGAAACTCCCGACCATGCATGGCCGAGAGTTCGTCCAAAACCCTAGCTCCTTCTAGCCTATAAAAGAAGGGGTAGGGGTACTATTTGGAGGGGGGAAAAATATAGCGAAGAAACTCTGCCCAATTGCCAAGTCCATTTGTCCCAACCCTTTAGCCTTTCCTCAAGCCTAAGGAGAATTAACCCAAAGAAGTTGGAGGACAAAGAAGAGGAGGAACCCAAGATCAGGATCAAGGAGCGGTGGCCGGTCTTGACTTTGATTGTAAGTTGATTCATTTTGAAAATAATAAAAATAATACTTTTCCCGTCCCAAATACATGAGTTATCTATGATTTGTGTAATTTATGCTTAATTTCTAACCCTCAAGTAGAGAAATAGCATGCATGCGTAGTGTTTTGTCTTGATTGCGGGTTAACTTTGGAAGGAGCAGCGCAAGGAAGAGGGAAAAGCACAACGGAGGATCTACACCAAACATCAGTAAAAAGGTTAGTAGTTCCTTTCCATGCATGTGTCTTGAAAGAGGGGTTTAAGTTTTGGGGTGGTAGGTTAAAAGGTCATTTCTTTAAGGTCAAAATCTGCATGCAAATCAGACCCTAGTTTGCTAGTCCGTAGGGTATTATTTCCCAACAACACCATGGAATACAGGTTTAAACACAATTCTTTCCCAATTTCCCCCCCACCATTTCTGGTGAGTACCTCTTTATTTTTACGCAAGCTTGAGGAGGATAACATATGCTTGTCGATATAATCTCATCCTTCAGATGAGTCCTTCAGAGTATTTTTAACGAACCCTAGGAAAGAGTGGTTCGGTCCCATATGGGCCTTTAAATGTTTGTTTTATGAGTCCAAAGAAAGAAAACTCATGGGTTTTTCATGTTTATAGAGTCTAAAAAACACTTAAAGAAAACTCTCTCAGTTCCTTTTTCGTAAAGTAGTTTGATGAGACCGAAAAAGAGATAAACTATCGCTCAACAGACATTTTTTTCAAATACTTTAACGAGCATGAAAAGAACAAGGTTGCTCGGCAATATTTTCATATTTAGAGAGTCTGAAAAGAGCTTAAAGGGAACTCCAGTGGGTTCCTTTTTTGTATAACCTTTACGAGTCCGAAAAAGTGATAAAAGTATACTCGGTTACATTCTCATTGATTTATGAGCATGACAAAGAACAAAGACTAAGCTCGGTAACTTATTCTCATGTATTTACGAGCATGAGAAAGAACAAAGACTGAGCTCAAGATTGTTTTCATTTTTACACAAGCTTAAAAACAAAACAAAACTATGCTTGGGATAGATTTTATTTTTACACAAGCTTAAAAACTAAACAAAACTATGCTTGGACCTAGTTTTATTTTTACACAAGCTTGAACCAGAGGAAAATATGCTTGAGGTAAGTGGTTTCATTTTTACACAATATTGAACCATAGAAAACTATGCTTGCGACTTCCCAACGCATGGTTGGTACTTAGCCCCCAGCTTAAGAAACTAGCATCTCAACTTTAGCATGAAGTCCAGAGGCTGAGGCAAATCCCCCCCCAAGCTTCATTTCATCCAACTGTAAAGGAGAATGAAATGAAGCTTCAAATACTAGACGAAGGACTTGACTCAAACAGAGAGGGGGAAAACTATTTCATTTTTTAACGAGCTTGACATAGAAACAAGAACTATGCTCGTAACCTCTGTTTCATTTTTTAACGAGGTTTCCACAGAGACGCAAAAAACTATCCTCGGAAGTGGTTTCATTTTTTAACGATCTTGAAATCATAAAACCATGCTCATAGACCTCTTCTTGATCATGGGTTCCAAGAGGACAATGCTCCAGAAGGACACCATGTCAAGGGACAAAACTCGGTCATGGCTTCCAAGAGGTCTTCACTGGAATGAAGAAACACACTCTGGAAGGACATCATGTCGAGGGTCACTACAGGAGTAAATATATCAAGCTCTAACAACCCTATCGAAGATATTACCATGTCAACTACTGGATCTAAGTCATCAGAAGTTGAAGCCATGGGTGACAGCGCCACATAATTGACATGTGGCAGGGGAGATACTTTCTGCATACAAGAACCATTCAGGGAGGCAATCCAGGTGGGATCAATGAATGAAAGTTGATCAACAGTCACAAATCGCCCATCGTGAGGGAAATATATCACACGAAAAAGAGTAGACATAATATCTTTCATGGCATAGACATAATCTCGCCCAAGGAGTAAAGAGAAATCCAAGGGGTCTTGGACTACCATGACGTCAATAAAGACAATTTTCCCTCCCAAAGTTACAGGAAACTGAGGAAGGGTCCCTAAAGGTTGATTGGTTCTTTTGTTGAAAGCTAACAGATTCTTCATAACCGATGCAAGTGGAGGACAACCCAAAGCTTGACAAGCAAAAGAGGACAAAATACTAACGGATGCACCTTCATCTATCAGTGTCTGAGGAATGTCTCGACCACAAACCTGTACTATAATCTGGAAAGGAATGTGAGAGGGAAGATGAGGTCCAGTTAGCACACCCCAATCAAAATGGATGGCCTCATTACTTGGAGGGGGTTCCACGGGAGAAGGAGGAATAGCCCCCGGTATGGTAGATTCTGTATCAACGAGAAAAACATGGGAAGTATCATGTTTACTCTCTATCGGGAGAGTAGGATCGATCGATGGAGAGATCAGATCAACCACTTGGGTTTCATTCTCGAAGGGGAGAATGGGGTCGACAGGTGTAAATGGATCGACCACTTGGGTGACACTCTCTAACGGGAGAGTGGGATCGACCGAGGATGGGATCAGATCGACCTCTTTAGTTTCACTCTCTGAGGGGAGAACAAGATTGTCCGAGGATGGTATCGGATCAACCACTTTGTCAACTGGTTCAACTAAGGACGTGACCAGATTGATGACATGATCTACCGGATTTACCGGTAAAGGGACCGGAGTGATCATTCCATCAACTACAGGTGGGTTGAGAGAAAGCTTGCGATAAGCAGCTGGAAGTTGAGGCTGTGAAACAGTCATGTCTTCCAGTAATTTTGAGGCTTCATCCACATGAGAACAAAGGTGAGTGAGATGACTCCCTTTGCATAACATACATGGGAACTTGACTCTACTTTTCTTCTTCCCAACTGTATCATGACTAGTTGATGGGGGGTTGTCAACATGTTGTTTAGAGGATAATGATGTGGGTTGGAAAGGATGTGTAGACCATGCTTCTATAACCTTGGATAGACCAGGGCAATCCTTAAAAAGATGGCTACCCTTACAAAGCCTGCAAGGGTACTTGGGCTTACGGGTTGTTTGGGTGATCTTGACATCATCAACAATCCCAACACGAGTAACAGTAACTGGTTGTTTTCCAACATGTTTGACAGTGGTTGGAGGTTTTGACCCTTGTTTATCTTTCCTCTTCTTAATCTTTCTTTTCTTCTTCTTCTTATTCACCGGGTTACTAGATTCAAAACTTTCACCCAATGAAGAAGATGAAACAAAAGGAGACCTTGCAAGCGGAGAAGGCAAAGAAGATATTACTGGTGTAGAAGGTGAAGGATCAACATGAGGTTGATGCTCTTGGGGGGAAGTGCTTGTGACTAAATAACTAACGACATTCGGGATTACCTGATTGGAAAACAATCACATAGGTAATCCAATAGTGAGACCTGGAAATCTCAAAGTAGCGATGTGAGGAGGACCAATGTTTCCATAAGAAGGAAAAATAAAAGGTTCCCCTGGAGTAGGGTTCCTTCATTGGTCATTTCAGGAACTATCGCCATATAAAACAAAAATCCAATCTAGAGTCCACTCGGGAAAACAAATAGCACACGCTAAAAATCTAGTAAGAAATCAAGCAAACAAAACCTTCTCACAATGAACTCACTAGTTGGTGATGAAATCCAATGTCACGGGAACAATGTAAGAAACGGTTGAGATAGAGCGGGTGGAAACGTTACGTTGATGACCTTCTTAACGGACTTACACCCTGGTGCAAGCTCCCACACATAATCATGGGTATACCCTCCAAGGAGCCCGAGTGAGTTTGGACAGCGTCGATTCCAGGTACAGTGAAGACTTTCCCCATCACAGTCACCTTGTGTAAAGACCCTAAAGAGATAGGCCACTAAGTTTACCAATCACTACAATGATGGCTAGAGAAACAATCGATAGTCCAATCCACACGCAAGGGCAGGGTATCTAGCCCGAAATCAACTTGAAAGGCTTCCACTCATCATTGTGGGTATACCTCTCAAGCGATCCCCATAATACGCGCAACCTCTACACCAAGACCAATAAAGCAGGGTGAGTAACTCTGCTAGTCTCAATGCGACCTCATGATTGACCCTTGTGTTAGAAGTGCTTCCCAAGACAAAATGTAATAAGTGGATTTAACCGCTCCCTAACTCAAGATTCTATGTTTGTTTGCAACTTTGGAAAGTTATCTTTCACACCTATTCCAAATCCCTACGACTAATCTAATGTAGGTTTGCTACCAGAAAATATAAAAATGTCTAATCAATTTTTATAAGCGCTTTATTTTTAAGGCTGTTGTTACTCAAAAGGAAGATGGCATGGACAATATGGTGTTTTGATCGACTCGAAAGCTATGCAAAAATATGAAGATGCAATCTTTTCATTTCGATGAAAGCTATGCTACGAGAAGGAGAAAACATTTATCATTCCCATATGCACGATGTCCCAAAATATATTAAACTCATCAATATCAATATTCTCAAGAAATGAGAAAAAAGTATTGTACACCAATGCACAATTCATAATGCCAAGAATCATGCAATTTTTCTACTTCAAATGCAAGGATGCCCCCAATCTAATATAAAGCAAGAAATTAAATCTTTTTGTTTCAAAATTTTCACTAAAAGAAATAATGAACTTTGTTTAAAACAAAGAAACCCAAACTAATAGTTTTATTTTAAAGTGAACTATTCAGAAGAATTCTGATCTTTCTCTAAACAATTCTAAAGAAAACACACGCTTTGTAATTGAAAGACACTCAAAGAAAGAGACTAATCCTTCAAAACCAAACAAAGAAAAGGTGGCTAAAAGCAACTCAAAGGATGTCAAGCAGACTATAAGCAGATCAATATAGGCTCCAAAAGCTCAATCCAACTGATCAAAGCAAAACTGGGTCATCAAAAGATAGGAAATCCTAATTCCAAACAAAAATTTCAAATGGGTTCGCAGCCTAGCTATAGGGTGCAGTGTGAACATCAGTGGTGTTCACAGGCTAGACACAGGTAGGGTGCGAACATATCACACTGGGTTACACAATAGGGTGTGAACTCAGGTGATTCTCGCAGGCCACTAAAGGGTACAGTGCGAGAATGCCTGTAAATAAGAAAAAAATGGAAAAAGGACAAAATTTGGAGTGAACTTTCAGATCCAGAGAGTCTGGATGGATCTCCCACAGACTCAGAGACCAAAAAATAATAAATCAAAGCATGGGAAACTAGACTAATTAGGAAACAATATTTCCCCAGTCGAGTCACCAATTTTGTTATCGGACTAATTGGTAGGTGCAGACACTAACTGATCTCCCTAGATCCACCTAGATCTAGAACAAAACACGCCAGAACATGACGCTTTCCTTAAGTCTTAAATATTGAATTTACTAACCAAAAAGGGATGGGTGACATACCGTTTAAATGTCGCTTCCTCTCACCATCGCCATCCTAGCTCCATTCCAACACTCATACAATGATGATCTTGCAAAAGAACGCAACCATCCAAAGTGATAGAAATAACATAAACTCAATATTAACCTATGTATGTGATCAAGGAATCATAGAATAAAACACAATAAGATTTATAGGAAAGAATCATATTAATGTATCATATTAAATGTGAAAGAGAGATTACAACCATGGCCTTGATGTCCTAAGGTCCCTTCCAACTATCCTTGATTCCCCACACACTTTCACTCCAAGAATTCTGAGAGCACAGATTTGATAATATTCACAATCTATCTTGACAAAGTGGCTCATCTAGCCAAGCTAATCCCAAAAGATCCAATATAACCAAAGCTAACTTTCTCCATGAGAAATACTCTCCTTTTATAAGTTGAAGAGGATAAGGTGAGGAGGTTAGGATGATCCCACTAAATCATGAAAGCGAGTAAGATCTAAACCATTCGGATTCCACCTCATCATAGAAGTTTCTCCTTCTAGAAGATTCTAGAAAACACTTGTTTTTCCCACGTGTAGGCATTCTCGCACCCTACCTATAGAGCAACCTACGAACATCTCACACCCTAGCTATGGTGCAACCTGTGAGAATCAGGCATTCTCGCATCCTGCCTATATAGCAACCTGCGAACTTCCTTTTTTACAGGGTTTTTACAAGGGAAAATGAAACTTATTTTCTCATGAAAAGTTCTTCTCCCTTCTCTCTTCAGGAACTCAGGCCACTGACCCCTCTGAAGGAAACATATAGGTTTACATCATTAACGGTCATAGGGATGACGAAAATAATGTGTAACATTGTGAACAAGGGGCACTTTAGGGCACCCTTACGTCTTTGACCAACCCCTCACTCGGATTCAGTTCGGATTTGAGGGTCAAATCGACTTGGGAGTTGAACCAGAAGTGGGTGAGGTGTTGAAAAGAACCATAAATGTGTCATTATCAGGTGTGCGTGACGTTTTGTGTACACAGTCGTGCATCAGCCACATGTGCATTTTTTGGATTTTTTAGTATGCACATGTGTGCGTGCTTCCTGTATTATTTCTGTGCATGTCAATTTTATAACCAGTTGTATAGTTTGTTCCCTTTGGAAATTAATTTTTGGGGCTATGAATGAAATAAATAGGTGTTTGGAGATGTTGGATTACTGTAACCATTTGCGGAAGAAATTTTAGTGATAGCATATGCCCCCTCATGTGTGAGGTTAGGAGCATACGTATAGCCGAAATACATCAATGTTTCTTCTACTGAGAGTACCATTGTAAGAAAGAGTGTTTATAGTAAATTTAAGAGCGATACAGTGGAGAGAGAGGGGAAACGGTGGGACCCTAACATTTCTCTAGGTGTGTGAAAATAAAAGTTGTATACAAACGAGGCAGGCATTCCCCATGCTCGTGTCATGTAACTCAAATATGTAAGACAGTGACTGAAGCTATATGATAATGTAGATAACTGAAGCACCCTACAGGGTGGTTTGATAATGGAAGATGAAAATTATGATGGTGAATATACTCTGAAAAGAGGCGATGTCACCTGGAAGAAGTGTCAATGACTTGCAGGCATTGATGGCCCAACAAATTTCAGAGGTATTCAGCTAGTATAAAACAACTACAGTAGTAGAAAAATAAGACCCACTGTAACATGAGATTGCATTGAAGTTGAATGCTATGGGGGTCAACATCAACAAAGAGAAATGATGGTTCTCCCTATGCTATCCGAGACTCCTCATTTTGAAGGTAATGAGAGTCAAGATACTATCACCCTTCTAGAAACTGTGTTGATGTCGACATAAAGGGAGACGCGACTCCAAGAAGAAAATGGATTCATGAAATCCACGAGATGAGATGAAGAAATGATGAGGAACATGGATGAAGTCAAGATGTGGTGAGACTCAATATTGTCCTTGGTTGGGGATATATGTGAAGTATGAGTGGCAGAAACCGTGAAACTGGATCTAGTGTCAGGGGGACAACTAGACGTGGGTTTAAATTGTGACAGAGGCGTGACAAAGTGGATAAAATTAGAGATCGATGGTACATGGAATGTGGGATACTCAGGGTTTATGGATGATGTAAACAAGAGTAGAATGTAGAGGAATGTTCCAACCAAGGGTGATAGGGGTTGCTTTGCTGGAAAAGGAAGGCCGCTAAAGGAGACAATAAAAAGCTATGTAAATGCTGAAACAAAGGATTTCTACAATTACCGAATGAATAAAGAATAAGTTGGGATAAGTGTATAGATACAGAAACGGGTGATGTTGGCCCTTGACCAAGTTTTGGAGAACCTTGTTTATGTTTGACCATTTTTGGGAGTTCGACAGGCTGGTTGAAGGCAGAGCGCAAGTCAAAGCAGAGATCGTGGGATCTTGGCCCCTTTTAGGGAAGTTTTGGGATTAAAGTTTATGTAGCGAGTATGGGATGTCGGCCCATGGGTTTAGCCATGTTTAGGCCCATTTTATAATGTATAAATAGATATCTAGGTAATGTAATAGGGGTGTGTGATAGTAGAATCGGCTTAGTGCGGAGCTAGAGGATTTGTTCATACTATGTGTTAAGACTTGTAGAGCTAAGGGGTGTGTGATAGTAGAATCGGCTTAGTGCGGAGCTAGAGGATTTGTTCATACTATGTGTTAAGACTTGTAGAGCTAAGTGCAAGGGATTGTAAGAATCTTGTGTGCAGAATGTGTAAGAAGGCTTGTGCTGTGACCTAACTCTGGGAAGGAGGATCTAGCAAGGTGCACGCAAATCTCCTGTCCTATGCGGAGTGGGGTTTTTGGGCTCTGTGCTTGTAGAATATTGAAAAAAGATAATAAAGAAGAGAAGAGTTGGTGGACGTATCCCCACACTGGGGTGAACCACGTATGTCTTGTGTTATGGTTTCTTTGTGCATTATGGTTGTTATATTCTTCATATGATTTAAGCTTAGTGAAGTAATGAATGTTTAGATGAATTTGGTATGATATATTAAGTTCTTATTGATGTGAATGAATGCTAGATATGATCTCTTTCCATATGCTAAGTGCTTAGATGTGTTAGATCTAGTTGAATACTGGGTTGTTCTATAATTAGGGTTTGGATCTGCGATGTGAATAAGGGTTAAATACTGATGAATGCTAACTGCTAAGTGCTTTGTTAGAGTGGTGTAATCACAGATCCGTGTCCCAACTAGAAGTACGATCTGAAGAAAAGAGGTAAGATATTGAAGCTTTGTGCTCTGAGAAAGGTAAGATAAGCGAAAAATGTTGTTTCGAAAGAATGAATCTAGGTATATTTAATAAAAAAATTCCTAGTCTGAAAACTAGGGTATAGCTAGAATAAAGAAGATTTGATATGAATAGATCTGATAGAAATAATGAAAGATATGTTATTCCTATGCATAAAAATAATGTTTGGACTAAAAAATGGATGTAGGATCATTGTTGGTCAATAAATATGTTTAATGTATATCTCACACTCATTTAAATGTCAATCTGGGAGTCGTAATCGAAAGAGTCGTTGCACTATATGTGCCGAGAACAAGTAAACTACCTAATTTTGTTGCATATAGGAAATAATTAATAACATAAAAATTTTGTTTCTAAGATTTCTAAATACTTCAAAGTATTCTCTGAACCTAGAAGAGAAAACTGATAATGAAAATTAAACAAATAGTCAATCAAAGAGATGTTGTCCTAGAGAAACAAGTTTGTTCATTTCAGGCGCTTGAATTGAAAAGATGAACTTTAAGAATCTTGTCTCCTGTAGAAATTAAAACAATCAATTCCAACGATTCTTGAAACAAAAGCCAACTTCAACCTCATGTAATGTCAATCAAACTAGCACAAGGGAAGTTCAGTATAACCGAAAGACTTTATTACAGAGCACGAAGATGAAATATAAAGTCTCTTGGTCCCTTGCGATACTAGGTCTACTACAGTCATAAACTCAAAATATACTCCCACACTTCAAATTATGAAATAACTACCTTCAACATATGAGAATGAAATTTCTATTCGATCTAACACTTGCTTATTCACACCAATCTAGACTGATTAACTCAATGTTCAATCCTGAAAATGAAGTAAAGACCAATCACATACACACTGCTGTAAACTATCCACACAAACACATAGAATGTATACAAGGAGGTTTACCTTAGTTGGGGCGGTGGGCCCTTGCCGAACAAACAAGGAACCTCTTAAGAAAGTAACAGACTAAATATTTTCACTCACATTCAATAATTGACATAAAAGATCTTCTGCATTAATTCAACTGGTAAATTGGATCAACAATATTTTACTTCATACATAAAAATGATAGATATCGTCTGGTTCTGACAGTATACTTCGTTACATTCACTATATCCCCTAGCTATCATCTATACAACATTCCTTATATAAGGTAAGCTGATACTATCAATATCTATGGATAAACATTAAACATTTTGAGAGATTTCACATTTAATATTTACATCAAATTTTTAAGAATCGACTCCATCCTCATGAAACGAAGTGCATGAGAGATGGAGTCTCTTGCAACTGGAAAACTGACTCGGGAAATTCTATCCAACTATCTTCTCGAAATATTCACCATTATTCAAGTCCAACTGGCACATTCTGGAAACAAAGGTTCTGGTACCGGATTGCACACCATTGCGAATCTAGTACCGGAATAGAGCAGAGTAGGTAGTATCGGAATAACACACGTCTTGGTACCATAATGGATTTCATACCAGATTAAAATTGTCTTGGGTACCGACATGGATTTGGTACTGGATTACACGGTGTCTGGTAGTGCCGGATAGACTGCTCATAAATCAAATCATTAGGACTATAAAAAATAAAACACTTTCAATCGAATTAATTTAAGATTCCTTCTTCGTCGGCATCATGCAATCTTAGATTCATTCTTTGCCAAAACACTGCTGAACAACTCTTCTTAAAAACCCGTTTTATAAAGGCCCATGCACCCTGCTCCATTACTGCATGTGTGTACATGCTAGCTGACCCAAGACAACCCGCGTGTACCTACAAAAGCACGAAAAAAGGAAAGTTGCTGATGGAACACACATCTTTGGGTAAGTTAACTAAACCTTTCGGCCATGCATGGCCGGTTATTTGACCAAATACCTAGCTCCTTTTAACCTATGAAAGAAGTGGTAGGGGTCCCATTTGAAAGAGGGAGAATCATAGTAAAGAAACTATACCCGATTAAGCATTCCCTTTGTCCCAACCTTTAGCCATCCTTGTGCAAAGATAAGTATAGAGAAAAGCAGTTGGAGGACAGTGGAAGAAGATCCCAGGACCAGGATCAAGGAGCAGTAGCCGACTTTATCATTGTAAGGTATCATTGTGAAGTTAATAAAAGAATTGTTTTTCCCGTCCCTCCATATGAGATTGTCATTATTGGAATATTGATTGTATGGTTTATTAAATCTCTAACCTGTTAGTTCATAGATCAAATGCATGTGGAGTTCTTTGTTTGTCTTTAGTGAATGAAGGTCATCATTGGGAGGAGATTTTAGGTCAAAGAATGACCAAGCGTGAAAAGGGATCGATATCAAACACGGAAAATAAGGTACGTCAACTTAATCTCTTGAGCCTTGTACTTACATATGAGTAATGGGGGTTTAGGCATGGGATGATGGTAAAAAGTAAAAATCTTTAGGTCATTTCTGCATGCATGATAAAACCATTAGTGCTAGTCCGTAGGAGGGATTTCCCACCCACAACAGAATTGGCGACCATACTGGGGATCTCTAGGGTTTCTTGGAATGTTTTTTTTTCTTGGATATTTTTAAGAACTGGTTTCATTTCTTGTTTTTAAAGTTTCTGCAAAAGTCTGAGCTAACAGAGATTCTGGTCTTCCATACCAGTTATCTCTGTTTCTATGCTTGAATGCATTTTTTTGAGACCCACAGAGGTACACACAGCCTGTATAAGGTATGCACACATGTACTCGCGCCCTACCTTCCCACAGCTCGCGTGTACACACTAGCTGAGGAAGTGTCAGTCGCGTGTATGATTCCAGAAAAATTCTTCTAGAGAGGCAGTCATCCTCTCCCCTATCAGAAATAATCCTTCTCAGGGGTTTTCTAGAACTCTTTCTAGTCTTTGTTGTTTGCATTCTATAACTTAGGTTTCACCTCATATTGGTTTGTTCTATGAAGTTTTCCTTGCATTGTTTTCTTTTTTTTGTTATAGTAAGTGTTTGAGTCTTCAAGAGATCCTGGTTCTCAGTACTAGTAGTCTCTACCTAGGATGGATTAGTTGTCCTTTCATTTGTCTTAGAGTTTTAGAGATACATGCGACCTGTATAAGGCCAACACGCGTGTACACGTGCCCTGAGTTTACACTACTCGTGTGCACACGCTTGTTGTTGAACTGTCAGCAGCGTGCCTGTGGAGAATTTTTTTTTTTAGGGTGAGGCAGTCATCCTTTCCTTTGACAAGAGTTATACCTTTTAGGTTTTTGGGTCTCTATCATAGCGGTCAGTAACTTAGGTTTGATCACAACAATAGCTTTCTTTTTCATTAAGAAGTTTTCCTCAAAATTTGCTTTTTATAGGGTTTTTAGACAATTGTGAGAGTCTAGTTTTAATTTGCTTGTGTGTTATTTTTAAAGTGAGTCTTTGAAATCTGTGCTTTGGCTAGAAGTTTTCTTGGTTTTTACTTGTTGATATTTTTCCTTTTTGCTTTGTGAGCATTCAAATAATTTTTTTTTTATTTCTTTGTTTGGTTAAATAGTGTTGGTTTGCATAAGTAACCAGGAAAAGTATTTTCTTTCATAAGTTCTTGATGGTTTACTTAGATCATAATTAGCTCGTAGTTTAGTGAAATCCTGCTTTGAGTTTGTTGTTCAAAGATCTTAGAAAAATTTTAGGTTGAAAAATTGTTTAAGATTTGAGTCAAGAAGAAGTTATTTTGTTTCCATCTTTCTGTTTATTTTTCTTTCATCTTTCAAACATCACTAGTTTCACTTTCATAACCTTTGACTTAAGACAAGCCATAAAAATTAACGCTAAATCTAAAATTCATTAGACTTTTTATGTTTGTGGGGTCAACCAACTAGTTTAGGGTTAGGGCCTTGAATTAGGTTGGAGAGGAAACTCTTCAAGGCCATTAAATAAAACATTGAAGTCTGAGTTAGGGAGTGTCAAAGTTCAGTATCGTGAAAGTTATCTGGGACCCCCCTCTAACACAGGGGATAAACATGAGGTCGTGTGTGGAAAGGTAGCGGAGATAACCCCTCCAAAGCTGGACCAATCGTAGTGGAGAACAAATATAGAGGGCTTGTCTTGGGATTTCGTCGATTGCATTTGCCACGGAGCTTCGTGGGTCTCGAATCCATTCGAGGTCCTCAGTTGTCTTTAGGAAAACTTTCCTACGATACGCTTGATAGGTTTCAAGCTTGATACCCTACTCATTGTGGTCTACCTGACTTTCGACTGTACCTGCCTAGTGACTGTTCGCGCGCTGGCAACCTAGTTGCCTATATTTTTTAGAGACATACACAAGTGAATGTGGGGGTATACTGTGGTACCTAGGACAAACATCGGACCATTCTTTGCAGAGTATACCTGGAGGGTTCTTCCGTGTTCGAGTTTCACTTGCACCGGTAAGTTTCTCTAGTGTTGGTTGTTGTAACTGTTCTTCCAACTAGTTTAGTGTTTGCTTGTTTTATCTTGGAGGGACCTTTTTAGTGTGTGTATTTGATCTTCTCACATAGTGGAGGATCATGAGCTCCACTGGTCATGAAGTCTTCTGGGCCTATCACCGGTTACATTGGAGCCACCTCTGCCACCACTAAGGCAAAAGATAGACCAACAAGGGTATTTTGAAGCGATCGGGTCACAGGAAACTGCACCTGACCAACATCCGGAGGAAATGACCATTTTAGACCTTGGAGAAAAAGCTCTTGGTCCATCCAAAACTCCAACCACTGATCTTTCAGCACCCATCATCGTACATATTTACCCTGACAAGTGACAGACAGTGTCGCATGTAGCAATGTAAACAAATATTGCCACTTCTTCTGGGAATTCTTCAATTCCCACTATGGTTGTCACCATAGGGATTATTCCACCTCCTAACCCACCATCACCGGTCTGAGCCACCATGGTCTCGACCACCTCTACCTTGAGCAGTGGTCCAATATCGTCTATGGCGGCAACCACTACCCCTTTCACACCGAGTGTGATAGGCCCTCCGTTTTCATACGAGATGCCTAGCTCAGGTACAAGTCCTGTACTTTCCTACTCCACTTTACAGACTTTAGGTCTGGGGGTAGGGATCTCTAACACTCCTCTGCAAGGACACATGGGGGGCACTTCAAATCCTTTTAACACTTTTCCTTACAGGGGAGGTCATATACCTTCTTCATCCCCTTCTCTCGGTGGCACCCACCAACAATCCGTTGGGCCACCCACACACCATAGTTTATTTGGAGCAGGGAGTCAAGGACCATCTGCTCATAATATGACAGTAGGTTCGACACCGTTTTCTTTGTTTGGTGTGTTTGGTAACAAAACTTTCTCATCAGCTACTTTCCCGACTGGGGGAAAACCCGGTTATGGACAACCTATTCCTATGCAGGGTACTATTCCTACACAAGGGGGCAAGCCTATGAACTTCTTCTGCATCAGGACCTTGGAATTCTTGGCAGGGATCAGTTCCCTCATTAGGAATGCCGATCTGGGGAAATTATTTTCACAACCAATGGAACCCCAGACAAGGTACTATGCCTATGCCCATGGGATCGGCATGGGGCAACCCTTCCCAAAGTCCTCCGAATGTAATGCATGCCCAACCATCTACGTCATATTTTGGGAATCAACTGATGATGTCTCCTCACACACAGAATCCATATGCTAGTCATGGCCATTGTTTTTACCAGAACCCAGGCCAACAATAGAACTTTTCCTGGCAACTTGGTGCCTGGAAAACTCTAGGTCCCTTTTTCCATGGTTATCACCAACAACCCAAACTACCTTTCCTGGAAATCTTGCATTTTCCAGACTTGATAAGGTTGTTGAATGACCCTATTTTTCACGATCCGCGTTGGCCCCCTATGCCTACAAAGTTTCCTTCGGACATACCAAAGTTCGAAGCCAATCCTAACGAAGATCCAGGAGATCATGTGGCCACCTTCCATCTTTGGTGCTCGTCTAACTCATTGAAAGATGATTATGTACAGTTGCGATTGTTTCAACGTACTCTCATTGGGAGTGTCGTGAAATGGTACATTGAGCTCGACCGCTCAAGATACTCTTTCTTTGGTGAATTGGCAATGGCTTTCCTAAACCATTTCCAATTACCTGTGAGATACGACGCTGGCATAAAATTGCTGGAAAATTTCGAACAGACAAAAGCAGACCATATCTTTGATCACATCCGAGAATGGAGACGCCGAAAGAGTTTAATTAAGGTGCAAGTCACACCATCATTCCTGCTCAAGTGGTTCCTTAAGTCTTTGGTCCCATAG
Organism: Picea engelmannii; assembly: GCA_009831015.1. Taxonomy (NCBI): domain Eukaryota; kingdom Viridiplantae; phylum Streptophyta; class Pinopsida; order Pinales; family Pinaceae; genus Picea; species Picea engelmannii. Next base: position 145,513 of record ML811052.1, read on the forward strand.
TTATCCAAGGACGTGACAACGTCGAGAGTGTTTTCCGAAGAAGATGCCATCATGAGAGCTCAATAGCTTGAGCTAATCTACTCTCAGTCTGGTTTATTATATGAGATCTTTCTAGATGCACCATGCTCAATACTTGATAAAACCAGATAGAGAGTTGGACCACATGTCGATGGTATTGTTGGTTCAGCACAAACAAAGCCTGCTGAACAACTGACGAAGGAATTACAAAAATTGTCTATACAACACACAGCGGCCAGCCAAACTACTATTTTGGCTGCTCCCCCTACCCAAACGTCGGATGTACACACAATGCAATCGTCGAATCCAAAGGGCACCCAACAGCCTGATGGAAAGAAAAAACAATGAAAGAAGGCCAAGGGGGATAAGAAACCCACTAATAATGCTGGCGGGGGAAACAATGAGAAGCGAAAGGTGAGGTATCCATGCAACCATTGCACGGAAGACCACCCGACCCACCAATGCCCTCAGCTTGTAGAGGCCCAAATTTTTGTGATACATCAACAACCTACCGTGTTAACCAATCCATTTCAACATGGGAAAAACCTAACCCAAACCTCTACAAGCGCGGAAGGGGGAAGTCAAGGACCCTCTCCGTCTTCGAACAATCCTGAATCCGCGAATGTGTATATGATGAAGGGTGATGCTTTTATATCGACTAGAGCACATGACTACAATAAACCAAGCACTTCTGAGAAGGGAAAAGAAACCGAAATCCCATCTCTTCCTCTCTAGATTGAGAAGACTTTGGGAGAAACAATGAAATGCATCCCAAAAGGTGCGTTCAAGAAAGCTTCTCACAACCCAAATGCAAGGGCCACCCAGAACTATTCTATGGTGGAGGATTTGTCCCAAACCCCTTGTGCGATGTCCGCTTTGGAGGTCCTCTAAAGCTGCCCTTCCCATAGGAAAGCTTTGTTAGCCACTTTAGGATCTACCAAGACTTGTAATCCAGGTACAATCATGCTGGATACAACCGACTTAAAACCTCGTCTGCCTTACCATGTAGCATTTTGGATAGTATTGTCTTACCCCACAAAAACTTTTACTCAGAACATTTTCCGCATGGTGGTTGATGAGGGCGCCTCGACATGTGTTATGTCGTTGGCATGTTGGAAGGCCATTGGCCAACCCATTTTTTCTCTGTCACCTACTCTTCTCACTACTTTCGACGGCCGTTCGTTCCGACCACATGGTATCATTCCCTCTTTCCCTGTGTAGTTAGGAGGGAAGACCGTGTGTGTCAACGTAGAAGTAGCGACACATCCCTCGACTACAATATCTTGTTAGGAAGGAGTTGGACTTATTACATGCAAGTAGTGGTTGGTACAGTTTTTTGGGTCTTGTTGTTTCCACATGAGGAATGGATTGTGACCATTGATCAATTGTCTTTCTCCAGACTTGACCCTTCATTGGGGGCATCTGCGGCCCCGATGATTGATAATCCCCAACCAGACATCGTCAACGTAGGAGTTGGTTTGTGCCCATCTTTGATGGGTACCTTCGATTACCCGCCCCCTCAAGGCGATGTCAAGTTCATATCATACCACCATAAGGTTGAGATTTTCCAAGTTTCGCATGACTTACCTCAATGATCCGTGGATACTTCCTTCCTCATTGGCCACGATGGAAGGGAAAAGGCACCCTATCATGTCCATGCCCTTGTCTATAGCTGAAGTAGCGTACTCTTTAGTCCGACAAGCTTCGGCCGACACAGATCGAACTCCTGCACAAGAGTTGGATCTGATTCTAGAGCCTATTAGGGCTCAAGGCTCTCTCACTGATACCGATTTGTTATACTTAGTCTTTCTCTCCGAAGAATAAATAATTGAAGCAATGACTAGTTCGAACAAACCCTGGGATGATCTCCATCACAGATCATACTTCCTCCCAGAGTTAAGTAGAATCAAAGTAGGAGAATTCACCTTGACTATGACTGGAGATAGGTTTTTTCCTATTAATCCCTTAGCTACACATGAGGTTTTTTCCGAGGGTAATATGGAAACTATCGCTAAAAATATACCGATTAATATCTTCAGAAGACCTAGCGTCATGGAGAATGTTTTCGTCGGAGCTAATTGTTCCCCCGGAGAGATTCAAATCTACACATATCTATTTAAATAATTCCATGACGTTTTTGCCTGGTTTTATGAGGAAATGCCGAGTATCGATCCAAAAATAGTCAAACATGAAATCACAACTTATCCATATGCCAAGCCTGTTTGGCAGAAGCTTCGTCGAGTTAATCCTAGGAAGCAGCAGCCATTAAGGTTGAAGTTGAGAAACTGCTAAAAGCCAGTTTTATCTATCCTATCCATTTGACCCAATGGGTGTCAAATCCTATCTAGTCAATAAGAAATAGGGCACGATTTGTGTATGTATGGACTTCCGTGATTTGAACAAGGCCTGTCCAAAAGATAATTTTCCCACACCATTCATCGACCAGATAATTGATGAATGTGCAGGTTGTGAGGCATTTTCTTTCATGGATGTTTTTTCGGGATATAATCAGATACAAATCAAACCCAAAGACCAACAAAAAACTGCATTCATTTGTCCATGGGGTACATTTGCCTATCGTAAGATGCCTTTTGGTCTCAAAAATGCTATATCTACCTTCCAGCAGGCCATGTCTTTTGCTTTCCATGATCTCAAGAATATAGTTGAGGCCTATTTAGATGATTTAGCATCTCGATCTCGCAAGAGAATGGATCATCCCACACACCTCCGACTTATCTTTGAGCGATGTCTCTACTTCCAGATTCGTTTGAATCCAAACAAATGAAGCTTTTGCATAACATTAGGACATTTGTTAGGTTTCATAGTGTCAAAAACAGGGATCATGGTCGATCCTCTCAAGGTTGAGGCAATAGTTCAGTTGCCCCCCCTATGCACAATCCTTCAACTTCAAAGTCTATAAGGCAAGGATAATTTTTTAAGGCGTTTCATCACCAACTATGCCGAGATCACAAAGGGATTTATGGGCTTACTGAAGAAAGACGTTCCTTTTCATTGGGACAATGCCGCTCAATGCTCCTTCAAAGCGTTGAAACATGCCCTCAAAACTTCCCCTCTACTTCGGCCACCCAATTATAACAAAGATTTCTTATTATACATGGCTACAATAGAGTCAACCATCGACATGGTCTTAGTCCAGGAAGATGATTTTCTCTCAGAATATGTAATCTATTACCTGAGTCGAGGCCTAGTCGGACCGAAACTCAATTATTCTCATATCGAAAAACTTGCATTGGTAGTAGTCCATGTTGTTCAACGGTTCCATCATTATGTTCTATTTCACAATACCACCATCATTGCCATTGTGAATCCATTTCAATACATGTTGACATGATAGGTAATAGGTGGAAATATGAGTAGATGGATAGTCTTCCTCCAAGAATTCGACTTAGATTTTGTTTCAGCGAAATCCAAAAAGTCACTGGTATTCACATAACTCATCTCAGAACTTCTGATCGAGTCAGGTGATGTTATGCTCGACGAGTTTCCTATCAGAGGAGATATGTTTTTTATTGCATCTTCGGATCCCTGGTATGGAGATATACTTGTCTATATCTAGACTTTGAAGTGCCCACCTTTTCTTCTCGTGATGAGCGTTTCCATATACACCACCAGGCTAAGAATTATCTCACACTCGACGATATGTTGTATTGAATAGGTGTAGACTCCATCCTACATTGATGCCTCACTCATGAAGAAGCAGTTATCATGCTTAACGATTGCCATACCGGAGCATGTAGTGGTCATTTGTCTGGGTTGGCAACAACCCAAAATATTTTATGAGCAGGCTACTTCTGGCTGACACTAATCAAAAATTGTATCAAATCAGTCAAGAAGTGCCACTCGTGTCAGATCTTCTCTCGAAAGATGAGGGTACATCCCGCTCCCATGTTTCCTGTCATCAAAGTTGGTCCCTTCACCAAGTGGGGGATTGATTACACTAAATGCAACCCTCCTTCAGCAAGGGGGCACCGTTATATCATTGTCGACGTAGACTACTTCACAAAGTGGGTCAAAGCTATGCCAACGTTTAAAGATGGTGGAGAGACTAGAACTCTCTTTTTATTCAACTAGATAATAGCAAGGTTCAGCGTCCCGAGAGAGATTGTCACTGACCAAGGAAATCAATTTCAGAACCAGATGATGACCAAATTAACATCAAATATTGGGTTGCGGCAAGAACATTCATCACCCTACTACTCCCAAGAAAATGGTTAGGTGGAAGCTATAAATAAATCTCTTAAGACCATCCTACAACGAACGATCAACTCAACCAAGTCAAATTGGAATTTGATGTTATACTCGACATTATGGGCTTACCGAACATCTGTTAAGACTTATCCACTTGAAGAATGGTTATTATACCTTGAGCGGCTCAATGAGTAGCATCGTGATGCGGCCCTGTCCAACGAGGCTCACAAAAATAAATTCAAGTGTCAATATGATCGGTCCATTTGTTCTCGAATTTTCTCTGAAGGTGACCTTGTCCTGGTCTATGACCAAGATAAGGACCCCCATGGGGGAAGAAAAATTCAAACCCATGTGGTTTGGACCTTTCATCATAAAAGAGGTTCTAAAAAAGGGCGCTTATTGTCTGGTTGACTTTGAGGGAAATGCTTTGGCGGAGCCTAGAAATGGGCTCTACCTCAAGAAGTATTACTCATAGGTAGGTCCCCTTGGGTAACTTTTTGTAACATATGTATAGTCTTTGTACTATTACTTTCTAGTTTTTTTTAGTATTATGGATGTGTCATTTTTGATGTTATCTTTTGTCACTATGGCAGATGTCAAGTGAATCAGAGGTGTTCATTGGGTACGCAGATGGTGCTAGCCAGTACACTCAGAGGCTTGCCTCTGCAGATTGGGTAATTTTTACACCTCAAGGCCAGTTATTATCTTCCATAGGTATATGCTTAGGCGACACCACAAATAATGTCACTGAGTACAGTGCAATTATTGAGTTTCTTCATGATGCCCTATCATTTGGTATCTCTCATCTCTGTCTATTTAGATGCTCAGTTGGTTGTGTCTCAGTTAAATAGAGTCTACCATGTTCATGATCTAACTTTACACCGACGATTCCTTAGGGTACGTCTCTTAGAATGAAGCTTTGATTATATTACATATTTTCATGTTCCTAGGATATTAAACCAAGTTACAGATACTCTAGCTAATCAAACTTTAGACTGGCATCTTGCACACATATAAAAATACATACACATAAACATGTAAATACATTTTTAAAGGAAAATATGATCCATAAGACACAAAAAGACATACAAATTCATATATAATATCCTAATAAACCCCTACTTTTTGTCTTTATCCCTTTGCCATAGGATCAATCCCACCAGGTTGCGACACAGAACCATCATTGTTGCTTTAGAAGTGTCACAATTTGGTGGTAGAGCTTACTAGAACATGGATGCCCTAGGTAGGTCCCGGTTGCATTATGGGGTCCATGCTGTCACTAATGACTATAGGCTCGGGAGTTCTTTTAGTTTTTCCTGATTACAAGTTTTGAGCCTCATTTGCATGACTCTTTATCACTCTTGACCTCACCCATGGGACTCCCAAAACATAACGGGTCTTCCTTTAATCCCTTTTGCAGACCCTCTAAACATGAAAAGGTTGCTGAGTGATCTTGTGGCCTTTCACACTCGTTAAACTGAAATTTGAAGTCACGTCTATCCAATGATAGTTTACCCCTTTTTCATTCCGGATGGTCAACTGTACGAGCACAAGTATACTCTAGAGGCCTCGAATCTCTGGAAGAGTATTCTCAGGCATAATTTTAACCCTTTTTTGGGCCTGGGGGACTAAATTTATGAAAAAGGAAGCCCCATGAAGTCCATAGTTAAGCTCTTTTCAGACTCCCTAAAATTGAAAAGATTGTCGAGTGACCTTATTCTTTCACACTCGTTAAAATGGTCTAGAATAACATTCCTGACGGAGTCCATAGTTAATTTTTTTTCAGACTCCTTAAAAATGAAAAAATGGCCGAGTGATCTTGTCTTTATCACACTCGTTAAAAATGGTTTTGAATAGACATCTTGTCAGTGCTAGTTTACCCATTTTTCGAACCGACTAGACTACCTTCAAAAAAGGTACCCCAGTGGAGTCTCCTTTTACGTTTTTCAGACTCTCTAAATATGAAAAACCACCGAGCTTACCTTCTTTGAGCTCGTTAAACTTACATTGAAGGATGTTACCATTGTGTTTTTTGTTAACCGCGTTTGCATAACTGCGTCTTTGGTCTAATGCCGGCTCCATGTTTCTCTCAACCGAACCATCTGAAGCATGCCTTATACACAAACCCTGTAGCACTTTGCCTCTGTGTCTTGACACCTTTGGTCCCAGAAGGGATTTTTCTTGAGTGTCCTTTCTTTGAACATCAATCTTGTCCTTGCGCCTCGAACTTTAATGTTTGCAACACTCATTCCTCCTTTGTAACGTAACATTCTTTTATTCTTTTTCCAAAATTATTGAAAAAGACAAAAAAATCAAGTATACCCCAAAAAGAGGAAGGGAAAAGTATTTTGTTTTTATTGGCAGCACAATGAGTCACCCTTGGATAAAGCACATCTGTTTGTTTGTTCATCAAACCCTAGGATTTAATATGACCTTAGGAGGTTGTTCCCACTACATTGAGCTGTGTCCTCCTTCATTTGGTTATTCTTCCAAACATATGGAGAGTTTGCATTGCCTCCTACCTCGTAAACTTATGTTAATGCCATGTTGCATGAGTCTCATCATTTGTTGTGATATTGTCCAAGGGAATTTTTTACCAAGCCTGAGTCGGCCCCTCTGTAGTTTGTCTCTTACCCTCATGCTCGGCCATCTCGAAAGTCCAATCAAGTCTTTGTTCGAAATCAATGAAGCCTTTAGTATGATAATCAAGATTCTCTAGTCCATGACTAAGGAGTCGTCGAATACCTCTGGGTAGTGAATTCGTACACTCATATTACACGCCTACCCGAGTTTTGAAGATTTTGAAGTTGTTGCTTGAGATCTGAAGACCTCATCTCCAGCCATCAGGCCTTATCAGCTTCTAGAAGATGGATACTCTACATGTATATCTTTTTTATTTCGAGATGTATCTCCATTATGTATTTCTCGCGACTACACTTTATATAGTTATATGACATAGATCTATAGTGTATTTGATTGGTAGCCATGATTTTATTTTATCCCGAGCATGGGTATTGTTCGTGCTCGAATCGTCGCCGGGTGAGCAAGAATGGGAGCACTAGCATGCCCTGTTGGGCTCAGCAAGGCAGAACAGGTTCGCTGTGAATCAAAAAGGGTTAACAGAGAATGGAAAATAAAACAAAATAAAATCTACTTACCAGCTGAAAAACAAATAACATTGCAGCCATAAACAAAATTCAAACGTGAGACAAGGGAGTTCCCATTGGTTTCAAGGCTTGATCTATTAACATAAAAA
>ML811052.1:153095-168960 GCA_009831015.1 Picea engelmannii
ACACGTTCTTATCCCGCGCATACGCGCGCACCTTATGATGTGAAGTGTCTTTCAATTTTTGTATAGTATTTGACCCTTCTGGAATGCTGCGACTAGTGCCATGAATGACTTCATTGCTGTTTTGATGATGTAGAGTTCTTGTCGCTATGTGCAGATTATGTGGAGTTCTTTTCGCCATGTGCAGACGAAATTTCAGTGCTAACAGGTATGCCCACCTCGGTGAGACAATTATTATTTTTCAGACGACACCTCCCGATTTCTGGTCACTGGGTTCACTTGTTCGGAACATTGGTGAAGATTGTTAATGTATTTCGGCCATCAAATGCTCTTCTAACCTCACACATTAATGGGCATCTGTTATAACCCTAATTTGCACCAGACATGCTTACCTGGCATCAGACCATCTCAGATTCCTTCTTTGCCAAAACATTGTTGAACAACTCTTCTTAAAAAATCCTTTTATAAAGGCCCACGCACCCTGCTCCATTAATGCACGCATGTACATGCCAGCTGACCCAAGACAACCCGCGTGTACCTACAAAAGCACGAAAAAAGGAAAGTTGCTGACGGAACACACAGGTTTGGGTAAGTTAACTAAACCTTTCAGCCATGCATGGCCAGTCATTTGACCAAATACCTAGCTCCTTCTAACCTATAAAAGAAGGGGTAGGGGTCCCATTTGAAAGAGGGAGAATCATAGTAAAGAAACTGTACCCGATTAAGAATTCCCTTTGTCCCAACCTTTAGCCATCCTTGTGCAAAGAGAAGTATAGAGAAAAGTAGTTGGAAGATAGTGGAAGAAAAGCCCAGGACTAGTATCGAGGAGCAGTAGGCGATGTTATCATTGTAAGGTATCATTGTGAAGTTAATAAAATAATTTATTTTCCCGTCTCACCATATGAGATTGTCTTTATTGGAATATTGATTGCATGATTGATTAAATATCTAACCCATTAGTTCATAGATCAAATGCATGTGGAGTTCTTTGTTTGTCTTTAGTGAATGCAGGTCAGCATTGGGAGGAGAGTTGCATTCAAAGAACGACCAAGCGCGAAAAGGGATCGATATCAAACACAAAAAATAAGGTACGTCAACTTAATCTCTTGCAGGGATGATTTTAAGGATGAAAATTTATTTTAAAATGTAGAAACCTTGGCGAATAATACTAATCCTTCATATGTAAACTATAAATGTTTGGCGATATTTTTTTTAAAATATTCAAATTTCTAAGTATTTTATATAGGTTTTATAAAATTTTGGCTATTTTTAAGGTAAAATCATTTGATCCTATAGAATTTGGGTGAATCATTTTTAAAATAGTGAATCTCGTTTTTGGAAAAACCATGGAAAATTAGCCCATGAGCGAAATTTAGCCCCTAAAATCATCCCTGAGCTGCCTTGTACTTACATATGAGTAATGGGGGTTTAGGCATGGGATGATGGTAAAAAGTAAGAATCTTTAGGTCATTTATGCATGTATGATAAAACCCTTAGTGCCAGTCCGTAGGAGGGATTTCCCACCCACAACAGTACTTGATGATGTGGGTGGAGAGGGGTCTTGCTGAAAGCTCTGGTGTACTGCCATGAGAATCTATTGAAATTGAGGTAGCACAGGGAAATTGTGGGTGTAATGGCCATACTCTGAACAGATGGCACATGTGAATCTGGTTCGTATCCATTTACTTCCTATAGTAGGGGACGCAGTGGAAGTGCTGGGTGTGCTTGGTTAAGAGATGAGTAGTGTGGTCACTCAAGGAAGTTGGATCAGATTGCGTAACTCGAGGAGAGAGGGAAATCTATTTTTGAGGTGTCCTTCTTTCTCACATAGTGCGCAAGGGGGTTGAACTCAGGGAGGAAGTGCAATGGTGGGATATGTTTTCTTCCATATGCCCCTAACCGTCACGGTGGTGCTGACAAGTGGGGGTGAGGATGGTGCGGTGGGAGTGAGTATGGGGATATGCATTGGGATTCCCTCTATTTGGGGAGGGAAGGACGGTTGAGGGACCATCAAGGGTAGGTGTAGATACCATACCAGAATGGGAAGAACCATGTAGGGAAGGGTAAGCGTTGCGGCTACCTGAAAATATTGTACGCCTGGTGGAGGGTAGAAGAAGGGTATTTGAGTAATGGCTTGGGGGATTGTCTCCCAAACCAGGATTTGACCCCGAGGGAGGGTGAAATCGGGGGTGTGTGGTGTGAAAGGTTTCTCAGGGGGTTCTTGAGGTAGGGTTTCTTCCATTAGTAGGCCGTCAGGGAGTGGAGAAGCCTTTGTTGGAGGAATGGTATCTCTATTGTCAGTTTCATTGGAAGATATGACACAGAATTGTGCCAAGGGGTGTGTGAGCGGGGATGCTCCGTGGTATGTCCGCAACAAGGATGGGTCCTTGAAAATTCTGGGGCCCATCTCTATGAGTCGGTAGGAGTCGAAATTAGTGTGGAGAAGAGGTAGGATGTTATCGTTGTTGGAGGAATGGTTGGGCTTGTAATGTGAAACTTGGTCGATGGTGATGATCTTCCCGTTGTGGGAGAACATCATCGTTCGAAACAGATAAGAGGCCACAACCTTCATAGCGTACATGTAACTACATCCAAACAAGATGTTGCAATCTAGTGGGGCATCGATAACCTCAATGTCAATAAGAATGGTTTTTCCCTCGAGTTTAATGAGGACATTTTTAAAGATCCCTTCAGGAGAGGATGGTCATCCATCATAAGCTCGCAAAGTGATGGTGGATGGTATTAGCTCAAGGGAGCCAAGTTTCTACCATACCATTTTGGACATGATGCATGTGGACGCACCTTCATCAATGATGCATTGATGAACTGTGATGTTCTAAATCTTGACATGTATATGGAAAGCTACCAAAGCAGGGAGATGGTGTTCCCCACAATCTAGATCAAATGTGATGAGTCTAGTATTAGTAGGTTCGACTACCCCCATGGTGGAAATCAATGATTTCCGTTGAGTGGGATAAGTTTGGAGAACCTTCAAAACTGATATGGTCATAGGAGATTATGCCAAGTCATCGACCGGATTGTAATTGTGTGCCACCCTAGCCTGAGGGTTGTTGACATTTCGTCATAATGGAATGCGAGGAATACGAAGGGGTGGTTCATTGTTAGTGCATGGAATCATCAAAGGTTGTTTGGTTGTAATGAGAATTTCTTCCGAAGTGGTGGGAATAGATTCAGAGGGTTAATTCTATTGACAAATGCATGTTTGTAGAAGAATTTCCTCTTCGCTAGTGAGGAGGATATTGTGATCTACCGGATTTCCAGGGTTTTGGTACTGTCCCATTTGTGGTGGGGTAGGATGCATTTCTTGTTGGGTATTCATCACAACTTTGTGTGGAACAGGGATTTGCAACTATCAGTCTCCAGTTTTGACTATATTTTTGCCTATATCATGTCAAAAAGACCTCCCTATTCATATCTAGTATCATTTCCTTATGGCCTTACCATGACACATTTGACATCCTTTTACAACTAAATGGGGCTATTCAAGGTATTCTTATGATTCAAGTTATTTTTAATGTATTTTGATACTTTAAACTAATGTTGATACTAATGTGGCATGAGTTAGGTACTGTTCCTTTGAAACAGAACTTACCAGTACCAGGTACCAACTCGCACTTAGTGGAGATACCAAAGAAGTTGCCAAAGACTTGCATGACATGGCTAGAGTGGATTGACAGTTCGATTCATATGATAGATTGAGTCAGAAATCAATATGTTGACTCAGGGCAAGATTGTAGAACTCATTTATTAGAATGCTTTATGATCCACACTTCTTGACACTGCGTGTCATGAAGTTGTGAAGTTCGTTTTAACCGACTATGAGTCATTTTCGGATCTGAGATCTGTTTAGATTAATGCACCTTTGTTTAAAACTATTTTTGGAGAGGATCTATATAAACAGAGGATATCTCTCAAGAAACGTTGGTTACAATATGCTATGTGATATGATTTTTTATAATACAAATATGCTATGCGTTATGTTATTTGTTGTTAAATGATTTGAGTCGTTTTATGAATTATGGAGCGTAAAGTATGAACAGTTTTTGCATGGAATGATCTGAGTAGCTCTAGTTTCCTTTTCGGCAATTGCACCTCTTGGTTGGGCCCGCCAACAGGTTCAAGTCGCTGTTTATTTTCCATATTAGAGTTAGTTCATTTCAATATTTTAGAATCTGCATGTAAGTTAGTTTATTTGAGTTTGGGAATTACTTTGTTAGATTCTTGTTTAACCATTCTTCGGATTGTATCATTTCCAGTGGGATAACATCTCATATGTTGATGAATGTTGAATGCGTTATTTATTCCTGTAGAACTTAAAGAATGAACTAGATTTTCTCTGTTTCCAGTTTTCAATCTGTACATGATTTAAAGGGAATGCGAGTTTAGATTTACTCTATCTTGATTAGGATAGTTATCTTACTATGTTCTGTTAGGATAGTCAGCTTATAGTCTGTTTCTAGTTTTAAATTTAATCATGATTCAAAAGGAGTATGAGTTTATATTTATTCTATTCTGTTAGGTTAGTTAGGTTACAATTGGATTAAAGGAAGCTTCCAGTACCAGTAGGGTAAATAGGACATTTATTTATTCTACCTGTGGATAGATTCAGAACTATTTTTGATGTTTAGAGTTTAGGAGAGTACAACATTAGATCTTGGGAATATATGAAGGCAAATTTTTTAAAGAAGCACCAGGACTATTGTAGACCCAAGGATTCTCGAAATGATATTTTTAAAATGCAACAACAAGATGAAAAGAGCCTTGAGGATTTCTTATAAATATTTACATATACCCTTCAAAAATATAAATACAATGACCTCCAAGATGAAGCAATCAAAACTCTTTTCTTAAAAGGGGTTTCAGTTGAATATATTGACACTCTCAATTTAATGGCTTCAGGATAAATTTATCAAAAAGAATTTGAAGCAATTAGTGAACTATGTAAAACTTACTCAAGAAGTAGGGGGAAAGCCAAAAAAGATGTGAGAAGTTTTTTGGGACATGCTGGATATTATTGTCGATTTATTGAAAAATTTACAAAGATTTATTGTTGGGATAACAATTGTCAGAATGCTTTTGAGAATTTGAAAGCAAAATTGTCCATGGCACATATTCTAAGCGGACCAAATTGGTCTCTTCCTTTCCATATTTCAATTGATGCCTCAAACACTTCTTTAGGAGGAGTGCTTGGACAAAAAGAAAACCAACAAAATTATGCAATTTACTTCACTAGCAAAAACCTTACTCCTCCTGAATTGAACTACACTGTAACAGAGAAGGAATTTTTAGCAGTAGTTCATGCCATTAAGAAATTTCATCATTACATCACTGGATATGAGGTTTTTGTACATACGGACCATTCTACTATCATATTTTTGATGAACAAACTAGTTACTACTGGAAGAATCACACGATGGCTTTTGCTCCTTCAAGAATTTAACATCACTATAGTTGATCGGCCAGGGAAAGAGAATGTAGTTGCAGATTTTATTTCTCATATTCCTCAAGATAGTACTGACATCCCAGTGAATGATAATTTCCCTGATGAACATTTGTTTGTAGTAGTTGTTAAGACCCCTTGGTTTGTAGATACAGGAAATTACTTAGCTACAGGAAGATTACCAGCTCATTTGTCACCACCACAAAAGAAAACAATTATTCAATAAAGTGCTTACAACTCTTGGGTAGGAAGTGATCTTTTCTATACAAGTCCTGATATGATCATTAGGAGATGTGTCCGGGAAGACAAGATTCCCGATATCCTTTAGGCCTATCATGATGGGCCATGTGGAGGACATTTCTCTGATAAGAGAACGACATATAAAGTATTACAATCAGGATACTATTGGCCGACATTGTTTAAGGATGCAACAAAAGATGTGAGAAGCTGTGATAGTTGTCAAAGGATGGGAAGACCTACCGTAGCAGACGAGATGCCCTTATGACCGCAGGTTGGGATTGAACCATTTGATAAATGGGCACTTGATTTTGTAGGACTGATTTCCTCAATGTCGAGGAAGAAGAAGTACATCTTGGTTTGCACAGATTTTGTGACCAAGTGGGTAGAGGCAAAATCCTTATATCAAGCAACTGAGAAATCGATGGTTGAATTTATTTATGAAGATATATTTACTCACTTCGGTGTTCCACAAGAGATTGTTACTGATCAAGGTGCCCAATTTACTTCCAAGTTGATGAAATAACTCACAAATAAATATGGGATAAAACACTGTAATTCTTCACCATACCATCCTGTTGACGGGCAAAATTGACCGTCCGTCAACTGGGAGAGTGGAACCGGTCCGGGGTTGTCTAAATAACCCAAGTCGTTTGGAATGGACCACCCTGACGAGTTTAACGGATCCGTTGGCCGCTCTAAGGTCTTCTATGAAAACCAAAGAGAGAAATGATCTGATCTAAGTAATCTAAAACAAACTAAACTATAACTAAATACAAGAAACTAACTAAAATGAAGGAAACTAGAAACTAATAAAACAAAGAAAAGGAACTAATCAAAAATAAATATAACTTATGCTAACTATCATATATAAAAACTACTAATTACTATTGTAATAACTCAAATCAACTATCTAATTATCAGCTACAATATTACTTATTCACAAATGTACACTATAAACAATCAACAGATTTAATCAAAACCTGCAAAACTCATGTATTTTCGGCCCTAAGACAACCAAGGATCTCTTTTTGATTTATATATTTTATGAAAAAGAAATAAACGTTACTGAAATTAAACAATCTAATATATTTACTGAAATTAAACAATCTAATATAAATCTAATTAAACTGCTATCTATATTAAACTACTTAATGAAAACAGTAAACAACAAACTAATTGACCTGGAAATGCTCCAAGTCTGCCCTGTGTATGATAACTTCTAAGCTGGTCGGAGGAGAAAACTTGCACCAGATTGGTTCAATAGCTTCTCGTAAATGATAGGCTGTGCTGCTCCTTGAATTGTTTTACAGGACAAATAAGACATAAAAGAAAATCACAACAATTTTATGATTATAAATTCCTACAATAAGGGAAACTCGTTATGCAAAAACTTATATATAACAATTCAATCTATGAAGAAGATAAAACTATCATTCACAAAATGAATTAACGATTGCTATGTCTTTTATCTATTTGGAAGAAACAAGATATGGATCACAGTAATAAAATTATATCATTTGCATTTGATTTAGATATCTAAAGTAATCATAAACCATAAACAAAGTGATATACAAAACTTGAAACAAAATGTTGATATATTGAGAAGCTAAAGCTATGACAAAACATCAATTCTGCTCCAGTCTGTAATAGAATTCCGTATCCTTGTTCTCCCATGAATGAGGATGATGATTATTACAAAAATCATAAGTATATATAGGTTTCTCCACAGGGTAAAACATCCCTGTGGATAATTATCAAACAGTTTTACTTAATCAGGAAAAGATCCCAAAATCTCCTAAACTAAGTAACTAAAAATGCAAGTGAAATCCTTGTGATATCCTCCAACTTCTCATAAACTCAATTGCAATTCGAATTTACCAGCGCGGTTGCTGAGGCTATGTCAACTTCGAATTGACAATCGCTGTAGCCGACTCGACATTTTTAAACAGAATTGAACCAGTAGTTCGCTGCTTCTTGTTCGTGGGTTGCACCTTCGTATTCTGACCAGTGAGCTTTGCCACTTGATCTTCCAAAGCATGGATTTTGGATTGCAACATCGGCACATCTAGGTAGTATCTCTCCAACCAGAAACCACACTGATCACATGGTGGAACAACTGGTTGAGAAGAAGAGGGTTTCGACGAGTCACCGAGGGTTCCACGAGGTATTTCAATGCCAGGAAAATTAGGGTCATCCCGCAAACAAGGTGGTAAATTCTTGACAAAGTCATAGGAGGGTTTGTCATGCAGATCTTCTGAGTAGGGATACTCATTTGCAAGGAAACGTTCAACCTCTGAATCAGAATCTTCACTGACCACGATAGGCTCAGGGTTGGCAGGGGTTAGAGGTTTATTTCTCGCCATGCGAGAGATTAATCGAGCGTTTTTCTTGCCTTTGGAATTCGCACCAGGTTTGGCCTTAGGCCTATTAGGCATGGGTTTAACAGCTTGGGTATCCTGGGTAACGAAATTGGGTAGGCCAATAGGAGAATTGGGTTGGGGTTTAGGAGACAATGCACTGTAAGGCACAGGGGGGAAAGGCTTGCTCTCGGTAACCATAGGTTTATCGACTTGTGGTGGGCTTGAGTCTTCAAAGCCATTGCGACTAAGAAAATAACCCCAACAGTCACGACGTAATCCCAACTCACAAACCATAATCATTTTAATTAACCCGAAATGAAATAGACTGGTATTGGCCTGGATGCGTTTGTACCTTTTAGCCATCTTAAACAGACTTTTATGCAGGTAGTGAGGCATGTTGAGGTTGTAGCCTATAAAGACCATCAATAGACAAAGGTGAAACAAGAAAATGAACCCATACCTTCCCTCGCAAGTAATGAATTGCTTGATTATCATGAACAAGTCGTGCCAGCGTTGCTTCAGCATATTTGCAGGCAAACCTTTGTCGCAGGAGTTCACCATTCGAGAATGTAAAAGCAACGTCCACGGGACATCTTCCACCTTGCAACTTTTTGACCACTTCTATCCAGTAGCAGGCAGGCTGGTAGACAAACTAAGAAATTTCTCATCAATTTCTAACTGCACATCCCCAACCTTGGCAAGACAACCATCGAAAGTTAGCGCAAATTGTCGAGCCACACTAGGGTTATAACCATCGAATTTCCTTATGAACGGGAGCCATACACATTTCTCCAGGTCGCTATAAGCACCATCGAACATCAATAGTGCCTGGTCACCATTGGGCTCATCCCTTACGACCGGGGCCATGGCTTCTGTGCATAGTAGGGTTTGAATTGATCAAAACAATACACAGGGTCGAACATGGTTACGGCTAATAGCTGCACAGCTGAAAAGGGAAAGATTAATTGTATGCATGCGAAGGTGGTGGGATTATCACCGCCATGCAGTGTATTAATGGCTGAGTACAACGTTGTTCCATCAATAATCATAACGTTTAAAACATATTAATCGGCCAACCCAAATCGGTGAATAACCATATCAACGTGCCATTAGTCAAATGTAAAACCAAAACCATATGTCATATTCATGTGCCAAGTGTATAGTTCAATCCAACATGAAATCCAAAAGTTTTACCAACGCAACAAGTGTAAAATATTGCCACTCAAATATGAAATCAAACTGACATGTGACCCATGCGTTTTTTAGCATAATCAAAGTTCATAAACATTGCAACCAATGACTTTATGAAATCAATAAGTTAAGAAGTTATGATAGTAAGGATCACATTATATAAAACAAGATCAACCATGACCCAAATATAACCCATAACTTAACACGTTCAATGCCTCACCAAAGAAATCAAGTTGCGCAATCAAAGTAAATGGACATAGTTTGAAAGTCATTCCAGCCATTTAATAGCAGACCAAAGGTAAGTACCAATCGGGATATCAAATAAGCAGATCATGATAGTCCAAGTAATGATGGAGGAGTTTTCACGCTTTCAGTCGTGAAAACTAAATCAAAATCAAATTGTAAGTGTTGCTTGAAATGGAAATATCGTCTGTTTGCAAAATGCGACAAAAAATTGAAGTTCAAGAGACATAGGTGTAGGAAGCTTTTAGGGAAATTGAAAAAATTGAATTGGTTGCCAACAATGGCGACACACTGGGTGAAGCAGTTATCTCTGTTAAAAGAAACAAATTCAGATTAGGACAGCAAAGAAAAATTCAACTCAAAAATAACAACCAGAAAATCGTACAAACATCATCATTCACTATCTTTTTTAGCGATGTTTTAAAAGACGTAAACCAATAACAGTCTTAAGATCAACGAGTCATGATTTTTATGATAAAACCTTCAATACTGTTGGCATGGCCACTTCTGCCAGCATGCGTGCATAGCCTCGATAGGGTTTCCATTTAACCCACTCGGAGGTCTTTATCCTGTCAAGAAGTTCTAGATTAGAATAAAGGACTTTAAAAGAGGTTTCTTATCTTTCCCACAGATTTTCGAGTACCCGACATTGCTTCGCTGCCAGCGAGCCTGTTCAGTACCCCGACGAAGTTGTCTTGGCGCCATGCTTGCATTTACCCGCTACCAGCAGACCTGTTCAGTATCCCGGCGGGTTTACAAACACTTCCCACAGCTCTTATTTACATTTTATTTTGTTTTTCTTTTATATATAGCTGAGCGGGGTGACGCCGAAAAATCTTGGTATTTTATCATATTTTTTTATACCTCATCAGAATTTTTTTTTGATACTGTCCTTCATTCAGCTCCAGAAATGTTTTATTTCTAAAACAACTTACTTTGAGAGGGAGACATCCATTTGAGTCATTCCTTTATGGAAAAGGGACAGCGTAAAAAGATAAATATGATCATGACACACTTCACTCAGAGATTGAAATTAGTACACTTCTTTCAAACAACATAATTTTTTCAACATAGATATCATTTTAAGAAATATATCACTGATGTTCGAACAGTCTTTCAGAAGTTATTTCAGCGAAGAGATTTTCCCATGGTCTTCATCTAAATGGCTCAGTGTACAGGCATGCATATGTTTCATAAAACACGCAAAACTGATTCAATCAAATCAAAATCAAAACAAGAAGCAAACGAAAAGAATGCAAACAAAAGAAATATTTACATAATATACAAGGGCAGAAATCAAGCAAAGTATCTTTTCAAGGCTTGGCCATTCACTGGGTAGGTGTCAAGATGCCCTTCAAGATTCTGCAAACGAAAGGAACTAGGACCCAACTTTTCAGCAATAAAAAATGGCCCAAGCCACAAGTTTTGAAATTTGGTGTGTTCACCCTTCCCTTCGTGTGGTTTGTCCCACTTTAAGACAAGATCACCTACTTCAAAATTTCTATCAGAAGCAAAATTAGAATTGAACCAGCTTTTAATCAGTTGTTGATGTTGGTCTAACTTACGCTTATCTTGGGTTCTTACTTCTTCTAACTTCATCAAAGCGTTAATACAGATTTCTAAAGGGGGACAATCTTCTTCTTGAACTTTTTGTGACAATTGGAATGAAGGAAGAAGAATATGAGGTGGCAGGATGGCTTCTCTGCCATAAACGAGGAAAAAGGGGGAGTTCCCTATAGCATCTTTGGGTGTTACCCTATCAGCCCACAGTGCATTTAGCAGTGCGTTGTGCCAGTTCTTGTGATTTTCAGCCACGGTTCTCTTGATAATTTTAATCAAGTTCTTGTTTGTTGATTCTGCTAAACCATTACCCTGGGGGTAGTAACTAGCATAATACTTAAGCTTTATTCCTTTCTCTAAGGCGAAGTCACTCATCTCAAGAGAAGAAAAGTATGAAGCGTTATCAAAGACTAGACAATCAGGGATGCCAAAACGGGTGATGATATTCGAGTTAAGAAAAGCGATCACCTGACTTGTGTTAACAATTCTTAGCGCAGCGGCTTCAGACCATCGAGTAAAGTAATCAGTGGCTGTCACAATATACTTGTGATGTTGTGAGGACGGGGGGTTAATAGGACCAATGATATCAAGGCCCCATTGCTGGAAAGGAGAATCGACTGAAATGGGTTGCAAGGGGAAGGCTAGTTTTTGTAATTGCCCTGACGCTTTCTGACAAATGATACATTTACGGCATAAGGCATGGGCGTCTCTAAACAATGTTGGCCAGTAATAACCAACTCTTAAAACTTTATGAGTAGTGGTATCACCACCGAAGTGACCACCAACTTCTCCTGCATGCAACTCAAGTAAGACTCTTTCTGCTTCATCCTTTTCAAGATAGCGCATCAGTACGCCATCAAAATTCTGACGAAACAATATACCATTAACTAGATGAAAGGAGGCAGACCTTAGTCTCAAATCTCTTCTCTTGGCAGGATCAAGGTGACGGGGTGCTAATCCATGTTGAAGAAAGTGTCTAATATCGTTGTACCAAGGACTTACAAGATTTTGTGTACAACAAATCAAACTCTGATCACGTTGTTCTAGGTCTAAAGTATCACTATCTTCTTGTTGTTTGGTTTCTGAATCAACTACCAATTTTCACAATCCTTGGCCTCTCACAATCTGTGCTGGGGTAATCTCTAAGTCATACTCCTGCAAGGAGGTGACCCAGTTGGCTCTTTTCTCTCCTAACTCCTTTTGCACTAACAAGTTCCTTATAGCAGGGTAAGGGACAATGACCTTCGTCCTTGACTTCAACAGATAAGACCGGAAATGCTTAACTTCCTTGAAGACAACGTAGGCTTGCCGATCGACTGCAGGGTAGTTAAGTTCAACACCTTTGAAAGCAGAGCTCATAAAGGCGATGGGTACTTCGTTATTCTCAGAATTCTTCTAAGTTAGGACTGCGGAATAGGAATGATTAGAGGCAAAAGTGTAGAGTGTAAAGTCTTGAGAGAAATCAGGGCTCATGAGAGACGGAGCATCAATTATGGCCTTCTTTATATCGTTAAAAGCTTGGTTTTCAGTGGGTCCCCAGTGATATTGGGTGTCTTTCTTAATCAGGTTCTGGAGAGGTCTGACCATTTCGGAGAAACTGGGGACGAATCTTCTCACGAAATTGATCTGGCCTAGGAAGGACTGTATGGATTTTTTGGAGGTAGGTGGGGGAAGTTTAGTGATGACTTGGGTCCTCTCGGGGTCAATAATCATTCCATCACTAGACACAATGAATCCTAGTAATTTACCCTGTTCTAATGCAAAGATGGACTTCTTGGGGTTCAAGGAGATGTTGTATTTATGACATCGTAGCAGAACGGCTCGTAAGTGAGCTAGATGATCGTCTTTGTTTTTAGAATAAACGATCACATCATCTAAGTAGACTACTACAGAATGATTGATTAAGCCTTTGAAAGCAATTTCCATTGCTCTTTGAAAAGTAGCACCGGCGTTAATCAATCCAAAGGGCATTTTGCGATAAGCATAAGTGCCCCATGGGGTACGGAAGGTAGTTTTTAGTTGGTCTAGCGGAGACATCAAGACTTGGTTGTATCCAGAGAAACCATCTAGTAAAGATAGCCTCTCTGAACCAGATACTTGTTGCAAGATCTGTTCCATGGGAGGGACAGGATAATTATCTTTGTCAGACGCTTTGTTTAGGTTTCGAAAATCGACACAAAGTCGAATTTCCCCATTTTTCTTCTGCACTGGGACGAGGTTGGATACCCATTGAGTGTGTCTAACAGGAAAAATTATTTTAGCACTTAGGAGTTTATTCAATTCTTTTTGTACGGTCGGTTCTAGTTTAGGATGCATTTTCCTCAGTTTTTGTTGGAAGGGTAAGGTTTGGGGTTTCATTGGAATGACATGCTGTATGATATTAGGATCGAATGTCTTAAGATCATCATAAGTCCATGCAAAGACATCCTTGAATTCTTTAAATAATTTAACAAAAGCAACTTTTTCTTGTCTAGAACATCCCAAGCCTAAGTTGATATACTGAGGATTTTCACTAGTCCCTAAATTGACTTTTTCATAAGACAATGAGTAACTGTTGGTTTTGCAATTGACCGTCTTTTTAAATTTATCCTCAAAATCATAAAACTTTTCTAGTCTAACAACATATTTAGTTAAGGAACTTACCATGTCCGATAGAGCTTCAGGAGATTTCGGATTAGGTATTACCGTAAAGTCGTGCAAATTGTCGTCGTGTGTTTGTTCATCTATCACAACACCTTGAAAGGTTTCTTCCATGTGTAGAAAGTTAATGATCTGCTGATCATCGTCAAACACTCTCCAGTTTGTGATATTGTCAGGAACAGATGGTCAAAACAATAGCTCCACGGAGAATGCGTTTGGAGATAAGCCTTCTGCAGGAAGAAGTTTAGAAGCAACATTAGCTAGTAGATCTGCTTAAGTATTATTTGATCTAGGAATGGAATTTATATTAAAAGAAGAATTTTTTTTTATTAAACTCCATACCTCAGACTGGTAACATTTGAGATGCAGGGTAACACAATGTATAAAATTTCTCACCTGTCTAACCACTATCTCAGAGTCGCCGAATACAACTAGATTTTGAATGTGCATGTCTAAGGATTTTATGAGACCTTGTAATAAAGCCTCATATTCTGCAATGTTGTTAGTGCATTCAGATTCTAGCCTACAAGCCAATAATTTTTTCTTACCTTCCGGATCGATAATGATGCAGCCTACACCAGCTCCTTCTTTGGACTTGGAACCGTCGAAATATAGAGACCAGATTTGATTTCCATCGGGCTCACCGGACTGTTGGTTGCATACATGCTAGGATCTCGGCTTGCTGTTGTGGATTGTTGATAGGTGAAACTTCAGCCATGAAATTTCCGAAGAAGGTGTCCATCCCTTGGACCTCAGGTGAATCTGTCGGAGGTATATATGGCTCATTGGGGTCATTCAGGTCTATTACCATGAACTTGAGGTAACGCTCACGATTCACCCTGATCTTGTTGGGCTTACCATTTTTTGGAAGCCATAAGTGAGACCAGTCCGTTGCGAAGTAACCATGTAGCTGCTTCGACCAGTCCCTGCTCAAAAACAGACCATACACTTCTGGAATATCCACCACAATTATATCAATAACCTGAAGAACCTTTGGGTTAGACGATAATCTGATTAATACATTTTTCAGCTCGCCTATAACTTTAACATCTGTTCGATCAAGCTGTATGAATTTCAAAGAAGATGGTTCTACTTCGGCATTAATCTTTTGGCAGACTGACCAAGGCATCACATTTGATGATGCTCCTGAGTCAACCATACAATTATGCACATTTCTGTTGAATATTTCGAAAGTTAAAAGAAAAGGAGGAACATTCTTGCGAGTATTTAGAGTAGTAGCTTGTGATTTCTTACTCGCGTTTTCT
This sequence comes from Picea engelmannii, assembly GCA_009831015.1. Lineage (NCBI taxonomy): Eukaryota > Viridiplantae > Streptophyta > Pinopsida > Pinales > Pinaceae > Picea > Picea engelmannii. Next base: position 168,053 of record ML811052.1, read on the forward strand.
AATGCTACTTTATCTACATTACTTGCGTTATTTACATTATTTACATTATTTACAGGAGGTACATGAAGGCTTCCTTTATCTTGAGGATCAGGATTACCTTTTGTGGAAGTCTTCTGCGGAACTTTGCTTTGCACAACCTTGTTACTATTTGAATTACCATTCTTGCCATTGTCTAAAATATTTTGCAACATCTTCTGTAAAAAAAATGGAAATTTCAACAACTCATAAATGGAAATGTTAGCCCTTAATTTCTTAAGATCTTCAACAACATCATAATCTAATTTAGGGCTAGCATTACTCTGTTTAGTTTCTACTGATTTAGATGGCTTTGGAAGTGAAGTTGTAGTGTTCTCGACAGGAGGTTTGTTCGCGGTCTTGCTCCTAGTGTTATAAGGGTGAACAGTCTCGAAGTTGGCTTGAAAGATACTATCCGAGAAGTGTCCAAATACATTTGGAGAAGACTCTTCTTCTTGGGATGTTTCCTACTCGACTTCCTCTTGAGGAATATCAGGAGGCATCAAGTCATCTTGGGCTCCTAGAATTGTGTGGAGTGCACATTGCAAACTTTCTAGGTTCAAGCCTTCAGAGTTTGGATTAGGCCGGTTTGTTGGGAAAGGCTTTCAGAAAGGAGGTTTGTAGGGCCCTTTACTCGAAGAGGATTCTTCAGTCGACCTTTTTGAATCTATAACTTGATTAGACAATTTTTTTACAACTTTGGTTAAATTTTCCAAATCATAGTTTTTAGGTTGTGTTTTGTTCTGTGTGGGTCTGGGGAGAATTTCAATCTTCTTTTTGGACGAAGAAACAGTCTCGGCTTCGTTGCTAGAAGAGTCTTTAAGGCTGAGTATGTCTTTTTCAATCTGAGTAGCCTCTTCAAAGGCTTCTAACAACGTGGCCTTTTTAGATCT
>ML811052.1:171073-185314 GCA_009831015.1 Picea engelmannii
GGTTTCTCCACAGGGTAAAACATCCCTGTGGATAATTATCAAACAGTTTTACATAATCAGGAAAAGATCCAAAAATCTCCTAAACTAAGTAACTAAAAATGCAAGTGAAATCCTTGAGATATCCTCCAACTTCTCATAAACTCAATTGAAATTCGAATTTACCAGCGCGGTTGCTGAGGCTATGTCAACTTCGAATTGACAATCGTTGTAGCCGACTCGACATTTTTAAATAGAATTGAACCAGTAGTTCGCTGCTTCTTGTCCGTGGGTTGCACCTTCGTATTCTGACCAGTGATCTTTGCCACTTGATCTTCCAAAGCATGGATTCTGGATTTCAACATCGGCACATCTAGGTAGTATCTCTCCAACCATAAACCACACTGATCACATGGTGGAACATCTGGTTGAGCAGAAGAGGGTTTTGATGAGTCACCGAGGGTTCCACGAGGTATTTCAATGCCAGGAAAATTAGGGTCATCCCGCAAACAAGGTGGTAAATTATTGACAAATTCATAGGAGGGTTTGTCATTCATATCTTCTGAGTAGGGATACTCATTTGCAAGGAAATGTTCAACCTCCGAATCAGAATCTTCACTGACCACGATAGGCTCAGGGTTGGCAGGGGTTCGAGGTTTATTTCTCGCCATGCGAGAGATTAATCGAGTGTTTTTATTGCCTTTAGAATTCGCACCAGGTTTGGCCTTAGGCCTACTAGCCATGGGTTTAACAGCTTGGGTATCCTGGGTAACGGAATTGGGTAGGCCAATAGGAGAATCGGGTTGGGGTTTAGGCAAAAATGCACTGTAAGGCACAGGGGGGAAAGGCTTGCTCTCGGTCACCATAGGTTTATCGACTTGTGGTGGGCTTGAGTCTTCAAAGCCATTGCGACTGAGAAAATCACCCCAACAGTCACGACGTAATCCCAACTCACAAAACCATAAGCATTTTAATTAACCCGAAATGAAATAGACTGGTATCGGCCTGGCTGTGTTTGTACCTTTTAGCCATCTTAAACAGAATTCTATGCAGGTAGTGAGGCATGTTGAGCTTGTAGCCTATAAAGACCATCAATAGACGAAGGTGAAATAAGAAAATGAACCCATACCTGCCCTCGCAAGTAATGAATTGCTTGATTATCATGAACAGGTCGTGCCAGCGTTGCTTCAACATATTTGCAGGCAAACCTTTGTAGCAGGAGTTCACCATTCGGAAATGGAAAAGAAACGTCCACGGGACATCTTCCACCTTGCAACTTTTCGACCACTTCTGTCCAGTATCTGGCAGACTGGTAGCCAAACTAAGAAATTGCTCATCAATTTCTAACTGCACATCCCCAACCTTGGCAGGGCAGCCATCGAAAGTTAGCGCAAATTGCCGAGCCACACTAGGGTTATAACCATCGAATTTCCTTATGAACGGGAGCCATCCACATTTCTCCATGTTGCTATAGGCGCCATCGAACATCAGTAGTGCCTGGTCACCATTGGGCTCAGCCCTTACGACCGGGGCCATGGCTTCTGTGCATAGTAGGGTTTGAATTGATCAAAACAATACAAAGGGTCGAAAATGGTTACGGCTAACAGCTGCACAGCTGAAAAGGGAAAGATTAATTGTATGCGTGCGAAGGTGGTGGGATTATCACCGCCATGCAGTGTATTAATGGCTGAGTACAACGTTGTTCCATCAATAATCATAACGTTTAAAACATATTAATCGGCCAACCCAAATCGGTGAATAACCATATCAACGTGCCATTAATCAAATGTAAAACCAAAACCATATGTCATATTCATGTGCCAAGTGTATAGTTCAATCCAACATGAAATCCAAAAGTTTTACCAACGCAACAAGTGTAAAATATTGCCACTCAAATATGAAATCAAACTGATATGTGACCCATGCGTTTTTTAGCATAATCAAAGTTCATAAACATTGCAACCAATGACTTTATGAAATCGATAAGTTAAGAAGTTATGATAGTAAGGATCACATTATATAAAACAAGATCAACCATGACCCAAATATAACCCATAACTTAACACGTTCAATGCCTCACCAAAGAAATCAAGTTGCGCAATCAAAGTAAATGGACATAGTTTGAAAGTCATTCCAGCCATTTAATAGCAGACCAAAGGTAAGTACCAATCGGGATATCAAATAAGCAGAACATGACAGTCCAAGTAACGATGGAGGATTTTTTGCGCTTTCAGTCGTGAAAAATAAATCAAAATCAAATTGTAAGTGTCGCTTGAAATGGAAATATCGTCTGTTTGCAAAATGCGACAAAAAATTGAAGTTCAAGAGACATAGGTGTAGGCAGCTTTTAGGGCAATTGAAAAAATTGAATTGGCTTCCAACACATCCAGAAGCCAATGGGAAAGTGGAATCCACGAATAAAGTTCTACAAGCTATTCTGACCAAGACAATACATTTACATCACAAAGATTGGACGGATAGACTTCCAGAGGATTTATGGGCATATCGAACTACATGGAGAAATACCACTAGTCCTACCCCTTATGAATTGGTATTTGGCAAGCAAATTCTCCTTCCCATAGAATTTCAGATTCATACCTTCCACCTAGCAGCAGAGTTGGGGTTTAATTTGGATGAGGCACATAAACAGAGAGTCATGCAACTAAATGAACTGGGAGAAATTAGGCAAGATGCTCTTCAAAGAACTATCCTTGTACAAAATCAATGTAGCAAATGCCATGATAAATACATTAAGAAAAAGCATTTTCAACCAGGGGATTGGGCATTTCTTTTCGATTCCAAATACAAAACTTTCAAAGGGAAAATTACAACAAGGTGGTTGGGACCTTATGAAGTAGAAACTGTTTTTGATAATGGTTTTGTCAGGATCAAGACCATAGATGACTCTCATAATTCCTTTGTAGTAAATGGACATCGATTAAAAGTGTATAACAAACCCTTGTCAAAAGATGATTTTATACTGGAAATTGCCAAACAAATAGAAATAAAGATAGTGGGAGAAGAGTCTTCTCATCCTGCTAATCCTTGATCATTTATGCTATTTTAAGATTTTGTAAATAATAAAATTTTACCAGAAAATAAAAAAATCAAATAAGAAAAAATATATAAAAAACATTTGTTTTTGGATATGTTGATATATTGTCTTCAGTTTTACAGGTTTTTCAAAGAAACTATAGAGCTGAACTTCATCACTCTCTCGCAACAGGTAAGAAGGTAAGACCATTTTATTTCATAAAATTTTCTTATCAATATACACTGACTTATTTTGAAATGAATAAATTTGAGCTTGTTTTCTCCCTTTGAATGCTCATTAAAGTATGAAAGGGGCATTTATCAGGGAAAGGATTATTCTTTACCAGGCCTGATGAATTATGATGGGAAAGAAACCCCCCTAGATTTTTCTTTTATCATTTTCTTAGACTCTCAAAACATGAGAAAGCAATGAGCATATACTAACTTGGGCTCATAAAATCCACAAGGAAGTGATTACTGTTCCAAAAATTATGTCTGCAAGATTTCTATATGCACTCGCGTTGGATGATGTAGAATACGTTAAGGTCCACCTTCCAACAAATCTCACTCCATCGACACCAACACCTTATCTGGAGTAGAGATTAGAGACTATTTAGTACACTTGACTCTGCATGCCTCAATGGCAGATTTCCTTGCTAACAACCATGGGAATACATCAATGTCTCTTGGTTGATAGATCCTACAGGTGACTCGACACCAAGACCATTATTCGTACATGTTAGGATGTACTATAGGTACCTTGAGGCCCATTGACATCAGTGGTGGGTCATCTCGCATTGGTTAACGTCATTCATTAATGGCCGATAATCCAATGATTTCTTTTTGTGTTTGACTCCAGAACATTTACTCACACAAATAAGAATTGTACCATGGGTTAAAGCTTTGAAGCTGTTGAAGACATGATTTTAATTGATCCCTTTCAGGAAAGAACAAAAGTCAGGTTCAGGGATAATCATCAAATAATTTGCTTTCATAAACATAAAGATTTTTTTTCTCAGCAAGATATTATTGGTTCAAATTTCTCTACAGATTTCGGGTTATTTCATCAGTACCAGTCAGTGCCAACACAGAATCCATCAGCTACAGTGGTCATCAGAAATACAAATTCAAATTACAAATTTTGCGCTCTCCAGATACAGACTTGACTTCAAATATCTCTATAGTAAGAAATGCATAACAAGGGGATAGGTAATCTAATTCATGTACGCTTAGTTTCATGTTGGTTTAATGTATTAAATTACATATTAATAATTTAAACTGGGAATGCCTCGTTACTCCATAATGTTTCATTATATCCATACTCTGTACCTAATAAACCAATCCACCTCGACATTTCATATCATGGAAATGCACTACATTATCTTGGTTGAGTTCGACACGATTCATATATGATAATATTATGCAAATGTGTACGACCTGAATCATGTACGACCATCATCATTTCCTTACATGCTATCTATCCTCATGACAATTCAAACGTTCTTCTATGATTCCTCTCCCGACTACTTCACACATCATACTCTATTCCTCTATTGCCCTCATCTAATTCCGTTGCTCACCTGTGGACCTTTCCTGTGATACTGAGTGAAATTATGGTGGAAAATCGTCACGAACCTGAGACCTTTGCAGACTTGGAGGCCCTTCCTGAGTATGAAGCCACCAAACAAATTTTTCAGAAAGCTGGATGGGAGCCGTTTTTCAAGAAATTCGATGGGTATGATGATTCAATTACGCTTCAGTTCACTCTACGTTTTCATGATGGAATAGCTAAGGTGGGCGGGCTAGAGTTTGAAGTCACAGAAAAATTCATCTCTGAAGCAATTCAATTACCCAACACTGGCCAGAAATCGACGAAGGGCCAGCCCATCGACAAGAAGCTTTGCACGCATCTTCTGAAACCACAGTGCCAGAAATTACAATGGTCAGAGGGCACATCAAGGTCATGGTTAGAACCAAAATGGGTTCAGTTGTTAGCTATCCTCCAATGCTACCTCACTTGTGAAGGACGATATATGATCGTGTTTCCATGTCATGCCGGACTCCTGCTACATTTCAAAGGTAACCATTTGATGAACATACCCTACTTTCTGTTGAGGAGTTTAAATAAAAAGGCAGAACAGGTCCGCAAGGACAAAGATTTTAGAGGTAGTTTATTTCATTTTGGTCTTGTCAAGATATTTATTAAGTCTGCATTGTCCCACAAACAAGAAACTTGGGATATTTTCGCTGTAATAACCCTAGCCTCTGACAAATATAGAGATAAAAATGTTAAGTCTGCTCCTCCACAGAACAAGCCAAACTCTAAGAAAAAGGGTGTTAAAACCTTGACCGAAATCTGTGATGACCCTAAGAATACACCAGACTGCACAATTGAATCCAGTGATGATAATCCTGGTACAGAACATTCATTTGATGTCTATGGTTCCAATGGTGTGGAAACTAACCATGATAGAGTGGAAAACACTGTTCCTATAGAAGCGAATGTTGAAATTCCGATTTCTCCTCCAACTGCTACGAATATTATTGATGTGGAATAACTGGAAGATTTAACTGACAAACCTAGGAGAAATCCCAAATGAAAATGCACACGCACACTGTCAGGTATGGATAACTCTGTGCCCAGTTACCCACCACAGGAAATATTAAAAAGTGTGGATGATCATGAGGAGGCTCTGGAGCCCTCTAAAATGACTTGGACTCTTTCCCAACTGATTCAAAAAGTCCGTAAAGTCAATCGAAAAGCTAATGCACCCAAAGAAATTGAGCAGGACAAACCAATTCAAATGCCAATAGATACTCCTGCTCAGATGTATAAAGAGTTTACTCCTGAACTCAGCCCAGTCGACAACCCTGATCAAGTGTATGACGAGCCTACTCCTGAACTCAGCCCAGTCAACAATCATGTTCAAGTATATGATGAGTTTACTCCTGAACCTAGTCCAATCGACACCCATGATCAAAGACCAGATGAGTTCACTCACGTGTCTAGTCCTCAAACACAACAAGGACATGGTAAAACATTTGAATCTTACTGTGAAATTTCCTCCTGTAAATCCTTGAGACCAATGGTAGCCATATTAGAAAGCAGGAATCACAGGTTGAAAGAGAAGTTACATGAATACACCATATTGGTTCGGCACATCAAAACAAAAAATGAACTTATGAAACTCATGCAAACTCATTTCTTGTCCAAGATTGAACGATTAAAAGGAAAGAATAAAGGTCTTTTCTAGAGGAACAGGAGACTGTAGAAGATTTCCAGGAAGCACATCATCATTAATCGAGTCCTTAAGAAGGAAATCAGAAGCATGAAAAAACATGAGAAATTGCAAATGTTGGTTGCAGCTGCTGCAACACTCTGATGAATCTCAGTTTTTGAATTTTTGTTGTCTGAGGACAGACAAAGACTTCAGTTTGGGGGAATGTCAGTCTCCGGTTTTGACTATATTTTTGCCTATACCATGTCAAAAAGACCTCCCTTTTCATATCTAGTATCATTTATTTCTGGCCTTACCATGACACATTTGACATCCTTTTACAACTAAATGGGGCTATTCAAGGTATTCTTATGATTCAAGTTATTTTTAATGTATTTTGATATTTTAAACTAATGTTGATACTAATGTGGCATGAGTTAGGTATTGTTCCTTTGAAACATAACTTACCAGTACCAGGTACCAACTCTCACTTAGTGGAGATACCAAAGAAGCTGCCGAAGACTTGCACAACATGGCCAGAGTGGATTGACAGTTCGATTCATATGATATATTGAGTCATAAATCAATATGTTGACTCAGGGTGAGATTGTAGAACCGATTTATTAGAATGCTTTATGATCCACACTTCTTGACACTGCGTGCCATGAAGTTGTGAAGTTCGTTTTAACTGACTATGAGTCATTTTCCGATCTGAGATCCGTTTAGATTAATGCACCTTTGTTTAAAACTATTTTTGGAGAGGATCTATATAAACAGAGGATTTCTCTCAAGAAACGTTGGTTACAATATGCTATGTGATATGATTTTTGATAATACAAATCTACTATGCGTTATGTTATTTGTTGTTAAATGATTTGAGTCGTTTTATGTATTATGGAGCATAAAGTATCAATAGTTTTTGCATGGAATGATTTGAGTAGCTCTAGTTTCCTTTTTGGCGATTGCACATCTTGGTTGGGCCCGCCAACAGGTTCAAATCGCTGTCTCTTTTCCATATTAGAGTTAGTTTATTTCAGTATTTTAGAATCTGCATGTAAGTTAGTTTATTTGAGTTTGGGAATTACTTTGTTAGATTCTTGTTTAACCATTCTTCGGATTGTATCATTTCTAGTGTGATAACATCTCATATGTTGATGAATGTTGAATGCATTATTTATTCTAGTAGAACTTAAAGAATGAACTAGATTTTCTCTGTTTCCAGTTTTCAATCTGAACATGATTTAATGGGAATGCGAGTTTAGATTTACTCTGTCTTGATTAGGATAGTTAACTTACTCTGTTCGGTTAGGATAGTCAGCTTATAGTATGTTTCTAGTTTTAAATTTGATCATGATTCAAAAGGAGTACGAGTTTAGATTTATTTTGTTCTGTTAGGTTAGTTAGGTTACAATCGGATTAAAGGAAGCTTCCAGTACTAGTAGGGCAAATAGGACATTTATTTATTCTACCTGTGGATAGATTCAAATCTATTTTTGATGTTTAGATTAAAAGGTTTTAGAAAATGATCTTTATTTTATGGCTTAGATAGAAATGATGATGATTAGATGTTTAAGCTAATGGTAGATAGTCTTGGGAGATCACATTGGATCAGAAATAAAAGTACCTGTACTTAAGAACATAATTGTTTTCCTTTGATGAATTAAACAAGAGATGATTAGTTTCAAGATAATCATTAGGGTTCAGTTTTTTAGAGTGAGTTTTTGTTTTCTTCTCAGAATAACCTTTAGATAGGAATTAGAATCTTACCAGCACATACAGTGTAGCAGCTCTAAGTTCACTTATCCTGGTTTGACAATTCAGTGTTTTCAGGTAATTAAAAATCTTTAATATAGCAACCTGACATTTTTGGCGCTATTGCCGGGGAGCTGTTTAGAAGGTAAGTTAGATAATTGTTTTGGTTATTTTCTTAAAATGTATTTGGTTTGGTGTGGTATGTTAGCAGGTTGATGAAAGAGGAGCTATGAAACGGAGGGTGAGAACTGACATATCAGTTATCACAGGTTCCTCTGAAACTCAATCTTAGTTTTTCTTTCATTTAGTATGTCTTCATGAGAAATAGAGATCATAGAGGTAGATTTAGGGGAAGTACAAAACAATAAAAATAAGAACCTTCCACCCAAAAAGCAATAGAAACTAAGACTGGAACTCTGGCTGAGGAAACCATAGAGAAAAACATAGAACCAGGAAACATCACATACCAACAAATTCAAATTCTTGGTTATCCAAACTTGGTTGACACAGTCAATCCAGAAGAAGGGCAAGCTCTTCTCAGGAACCCTAACACTATAATTTCACAAATAAAAACTGTAACTGTTGAATCTAAGGTAATAGGATCCTCAAAAGAACCAATAGGAGATAGTAATTTTGTCAAAAAGAATGCAGAAAGGTGGGATTTCAGACCCTCACCAAAGAAATATTAGATTGCATATACAATTTTTGGTAATCCTTTTAACATGGCAGAAAGAGGGAGAGAATTGGATAGAAGAGAACAAGGAGAAATCCACGTTGAAAATGAAGAAGAAGAAGAAGTAGAGACTGAGCTAAGACCGGAAACCACCTTTGGGTTTCCTATTTTGCATTTGGTCTAGAATGTCAATATGAAAAATATCCCACATTCGACACTACCAACCTTTTATGGGAAAAGTAGTGAAGACCTAGATGTCTTTCTTTTTGAGTTTGACATCCTGTGCAGGAGTTATAACTATCTCCAGGATGCACATAAACTGAAGTTGTTTCCTGCTACCCTAAAAGATTTTGCATTACGTTGGTTCATGAGTTTAGGAGAGTACAACATTAGATCTTGGGAAGATATGAAGGAAATTTTTTTAAAGAAGTACTAGGACTATTGTAGACCCAACGATTCTCAAAATGATATTTTTAAAATGCAACAACAAGATGAAGAGAGCCTTGAGGATTTCTTAGAAAGATTTACATATACCCTTCAAAAATATAAATACAATGACCTCCAAGATGAAGCAATCAAGACTCTTTTCTTAAAAGGGGTTTCAGATGAATATATTGACACTCTCAATTTAAAGGCTTCAGGAGAAATTTTTCAAAAGACTTTGAAGCAATCAATGAACTATGTAAAACTTACTCAAGAAGTACGGGGAAAACCCAAAAAGATGTGAGACGTTTTTTGGGACATGTTGGATATTATCGTCGATTTATTGAAAACTTTACAAAGATAACCAACCCCATGTTTAAATTGTTAGCAAAAAATGCAAAATTTTGTTGGGATAACAATTGTAAGAATGCTTTTGATAATTTGAAAGAAAAATTGTCCATGGCACCTATTCTAAGAGGACCAAATTGGTCTCTTCCTTTCCATATTTCAACTGATGCCTCAGACACTTCTTTAGGAGGAGTGCTTGGACAAAAAGAAAACCAACAAAATTATGCAATTTACTTCACTAGCAAAACCCTTACTCCTCCTAAATTGAACTACACTGTAACAGATAATGAATTTTTAGCAGTAGTTCATGCCATTAACAAATTTCGTCATTACATCACTGGATATGAGGTTTTTGTACATACAGACCATTCTGCTATCAGATTTTTGATGAACAAACCAGTTACTACTGGAAGAATCACACCATGGATTTTACTACTTCAAGAATTTAACATCACTATAGTTGATCGACCAGGGAAAGAGAATGTAGTTGCGGATTTTCTTTCTCGTATTCCTCAAGATAGTACTGACATCCCAGTGAATGATAATTTCCCTGATGAACATCTATTTGCAATAGATATTAAGACCCCTTAGTTTGCAGATACAGGAAATTACTTAGCTACAAGAATATTACCAACTCATTTGTCACCACCACAAAAGAAAAGAATTATTCAAAAAAGTGCTTACTACTCTTGGGTAGGAAGTGATCTTTTCTATACAAGTCCTGATATGATCATTAGGAGATGTGTCCGAGAAGACGATATTCCCGATATCCTTTAGGCCTGTTATGATGGGCCATGTGGAGGAAATTTCTCTGATAAGAGAGCGGCATATAAAGTCTTACAATTAGGATACTATTGGCTGACACTGTTTAAGGATGCAACAAAATATGTGAGAAGTTGTGATAGTTGTCAAAGGATGGGAAGACCTACCATAACAGACGAGATGCCCTTACGACCGCAGGTTGTGATTGAACCATTTGATAAATGGGCACTTGGTTTTGTAGGACCGATTTCCCCAATGTCGAGGAAGAAGTAGTACATCTTGGTTTGCACAGATTTTGTGACCCAGTGGGTAGAGGCAAAATCCTTATATCAAGCAACTGAGAAATCGGTGGTTGAATTTATTTATGAAGATATCTTTAACCGCTTCGGTGTTCCATGAGAGATTGTTACTGACCAAGGTTCCCAATTTACTTCCAAGTTGATGAAAGAACTCACAGATAAATATGGGATAAAACACTATAAGTCTTCCCCATACCATCCACAAGCCAATGGGCAAGTGGAATCCACGAATAAAGTTCTACAAGTTATTATGACCAAGACAATACATTTACATCACAATTATTGGAAGGATAGACTTCCAGAGGCTTTATGAGAATACCAGACTACATGGAGAAATACCACTAGTCATACCCCTTATGAATTGGTATTTGGCAAGCAAATTCTCCTTCCCATAGAATTTTAGATTCATACCTTCCGCCTAGTAGCTGAGTTGGGGTTGAATTTGGATGAAGCACAGAAACAAAGAGTCATGCAACTAAATGAATTGGGAGAAATTAGGCAATATGCTCTTGAAAGAACTATCCTTGTACAAAATCAACGTAGCAAATGGCATGATAAATACATTAAGAAAAAGCATTTTCAACCAGGGGATTGGGCATTGCTTTTCGATTCCAAATACAAAAATTTCAAAGGGAAACATACAACAAGGTGGTTGGGACCTTATGAAGTTGAAACTGTTTTTGATAATGGTTATGTCAGGATCAAGACCATAGATGACTCTCAGAATTCCTTTGTAGTAAATGGACATTGATTAAAAGTGTATAACAAACCCTTGTCAAAAGATGATTTTCTACAGGAAATTGCCAAACAAACAGAAATAAAGATAGTGGGAGAAGAGTCTTCTCCTCCTGCTAATCCTTGATCATTTATGTTGTTTTAAGATTTTTTAAATAATAAAATTTTACCAGAAAATAAAAAAATCAAATAATAAAATATATATAAAAAAACATTTATTTTTTTTGGATATGTTGATATATTGTCTTCAGTTTTACAGGTTTTTCAAAGCAATTACAGAACTGAACTTCATCACTCTCTCGCAACAGGTAAGAAGGTAAGACCATTTTATTTCATGAAATTTTCTTATCAATATACACTAACTTATTTTGAAATGAATAAATTTGAGCTTGTTTTCTCCCTTTGACTGCTCATTAAAGTATGAAATGGGCATTTATCAGGAAAAGGATTATTCTTTACCAGGCCTGATGAATTATGATGGTAAAGAAACCCCCCTAGAGTTTTCTTTTAGCATTTTCTCAGACTCTCAAAACATGAGAAAGAAATGAGCATATACTAACTTGGGCTCATAAAATCCACAAGTAAGTGATTACTGTTCCAAAAATTATGTCTGCAAGATTTCTATCTGCACTCGCGTTGGATGATGTGGAATACGTTAAGGTCCACCTTCCAACAAATCTCACTCCATCAACACCAACACCTTATCTGGAGTAGATATTAGAGACTATTTAGTACCCTGGACTCTGCATGCCTCAATGGCAGATTTCCTTGCTAACAACAATGGGAATACATCAATGTCTCTTGGTTGATAGATCCTACAGGTGACTCGACACCATGACCATTATTCGTACCTATTAGGATGTACTATAGGTACCTTGAGGCCCATTGACATCACTGGTAGGTCATCTCGCATTGGTTAACGACATTCATTAATGGCCGATAATCCAATGATTTCTTTTTGTGTTCGACTCCAAAACATTTACTCACACAAATAAGAATTGTACCATGTGTTAAATCTTTGAAATTGTTGAAGACATGATTTTAATTGATCCCTTTCAGGAAAGAACAAAAGTCAGGTTCAGGGATAATCATCAGATAATTTGCTTTCATAAAGAGAAAGTTTCTTTTTCTCAGCAAGATATTATTGGTTCAAATTTCTCTACAGATTTCAGGTTATTTCATCAGTACCAGTCAGTGCCAGCACAGAATCCATTAGCTACAGTGGTCATCAGAAATACAAATTCAAATTACAATTTTTGCGCTCTCTAGATACAGACTTGATTTCAAAGATCTCTACAGTAAGAAATGCATAACAAGGGGATAGGTAATCTAATTCAGGTACGATTAGTTTCATGTTAGTTTAATGCATTAAATTACATATTAATAATTTGAACTGGGAATGCCTCGTTACTCCTTAATGTTTCATTATATCCATACTCTGTACCTAATAAACCAATCCACCTCGACATTTCATATCATGGAAATGCACTACATTATCTTGGCAGAGTTCGACACGATTCATATATGATAATATTCTGCAAACGTGTATGACCTGAATCGTGTAAAACCATCATCATTTCCTTACATGTTATCGATCCTCACAACAATTCAAATGTTCTTCTATGATTCCTCTCCCAACTACTTCACACATCATACTCTATTCCTCTGTTGCCCTCATCTAATTCCGTTGCTCACCTGTGGACCTTTCCTGTGAGACCGAGTGAAATTATGGTGGCAAATCATCACGAACCTGAGACCTTTGCAGACTTGGAGGCCCTTCTTGAGTATGAAGCCACCAAAAACATTTTTCAGAAAGCTGGATGGGAGACGTTTTTCAAGAAATTCGATTGGTATGATAATTCAATTACGCTTCAGTTCTCTCTGCGTTTTCATGGTGGACTAGCTAAGGTGGGCGAGCTAGAGTTTGAAGTCACAGAAAAATTCATCTCTGAAGCAATTCAATTACCCAACACTGGTCATAAATGGACGAAGGGTCAGCCCGTCGACAAGAAGTTCTGCAGGCATCTTCTGCAACCACAGTACCAGAAATTACTGTTAGGATATTTAGACACTTAAGAGTTAGTTAAGATCTACTTGGTCTAATATGTCGTTAGGTAAAAGTGTGTTTCTTTAGTATGCATTAGTATGCATTTGTAGTTAGGAAATCCGACGGTCACGATATGTTCCCGACATAGAGTGATCCGATGGTTCATACTCTCCTCGATCTTAACGGCCATTGATCCGTGGCTTAACACACGATTAGTCCATGATATCTATTTAAAGAGCATGGAGGGTCATTTGTCGATGATCGATTGTGAGAAACTCTCTTGTAAAATCTCTCTGTAATCTTTTTCTTTGCATTAATAAATTGCTCCAAGTGGTCGCGTTGGCTGGGGTCGTGGATGTTTTTCTGTAGGGGTTTTACCATGTGAAAACATCGGTGTGTTGATATTTGATCTAGTTACGTGAGTGGTTACTAAAGGTGTTCATCCTCTGTTGGAATACCTATTTTGTCGAACATGGTATTAGAGCATGTTTGAAGACCCGCTCCTGTTGTAGATCGAGATCGTGAAGCCGAGTTGCCTCATCTCCATTTTCTGGCATTTCTGTACATTTATGGGCTGAAAGGGATGTTCCATTGCATCTGGAGCATGCTTTTCATTCAGGAACTCTTTTCATTTCACTCGAAAAGGTTTCCTTTTGCCCAAGATACGGCCATTACAGTCAGAATCTGGAGCTATAAAGTCTGAATACGCATTTTTAAATTTTTGCAAAGTTTTGATTTTATTTCGGTTTGTATTTTTTTTCTGGGCTGCTACTCTTTTAGATCTGCATATGCTCTTTGCCCCGCGCCTTGTCCGATCTCGGCAAATCAGAAACAGATAGGAAAAGGTGCATCTTCCGGGTAAGCTAACCAAGATCTAACCCTTGTTGTCATCGAGAAGCGAAATTGTTTTCTTGTGTGAAAAGAGTTTTTTTGGAGCATGCTCTCCAAGGCCGTCTTCCACAACAACAACAACAA
>ML811052.1:188732-231981 GCA_009831015.1 Picea engelmannii
CTAATGAAGGAATTTTTCTTTCCCAGTCTAAGTATGCTTGTGACCTTCTTCGTCGCTTTCACATGGACGATTGTAAACCATCCCCTTCTCCCTTCCAGTCTGGAGTCAAGCTTTCTGCCACTTGTACTTCTCCTAAAGTTGATTCCACTCTGTATCGTAAGTTAGTTGGTAGCCTCTTATACTTGAATCATACCCGTCCTAATCTTTCCTTTGCTGTTGGTCTTGTTGCCCAATATATGCAAACACCCCATGAAAGCCATTGGAAAACAACTAAAAGGATACTTCGCTATGTTCGTGGTACTGTTCAGTTTGGGATACATTAAAGTTCAGGGGGGACTCCCTTATTGGTTGGTTTCACTGATTCAGATTGGGCTGGCGACCCCAATGATCGAAAGTCTACTGCAGGTTATGTTTTTAGCCTTGGTTCATGACCTGTCACTTGGGCCTATAAGAAACAACAGGCTATTGCACTTTCTTCAGCAGAAGCAGAGTACCGAGAAACAGTAAATGCAAGTCAGGAAGCCCTGTGGCTTCGACATATCCTTTTAGAGTTTGGATTCCAGCACCAACATCCGACCAGCCTTTGGTGTGACAATGAAAGTGCCATCAAGTTCGCCAAAGACCCAATTCAACATCAGCGTAGCAAAAACATCAAGCTACACATGCACTTCATCAAAAAGCTTATTCATGATCAAGTTATTGAAGTGCTCTTTTGCCCTATAGAAGATCAAGTTGCAAACATTTTCACAAAGTCTCTTACATAAGCGAAGTTTTCCAAACTTCGATCTATGTTAGGAGTTCAGGAAGATGTCATTAAGGGGGGATAGGCTCTAATGCCTCCTTCCTTCTCCTATTGTGTCATTATTGTAAATCCTTCAATCCTCTCCCAAGTTGTTCTTAAGGGTGGATGTTAGGATATTTAGACACTTAGGAATTAGTTAAGATCTACTTGGTCTAATATGTCGTTAGGTAAAAGTGTGTTTCTTTAGTATGCATTTGTAGTTAGGCAATCCGACGGTCACGATATGTTCCCGACATAGAATGATCCAACAGTTCATACTCTCCTCGATCTTAACGACCATTGATTCGTGGCTTAACACCTGATTGGTCCATGATCTCTATTTAAAGAGCATGGAGGGTCATTTGCCGATGATCGATTGTGAGAAACTCTCTTGTAAAATCTCTCTGTAATCTTTTTCTTTGCATTAATAAACTGCTCCAAGTGGCCGCATTGGTTGGGGCCATGGATGTTTCCCCGTAGGGGTTTTACCACGTGAAAACATTGGTGTGTTGATCTTTGATCTGGTTATGTGAGTGGTTACTGAAGGTGTTCTTCCTCTGTTGGAATACCTGTGTTGTCGAACAATTACAATGGTCATAGGTCACATCAAGGTCATGGTTAGAACCAAAATGGGCTCAGTTGTTACCTATCCTCCAACACTACCTCACTTGGGAAGGACGGTATACGATCGTGTTTCCATGTCATGCCTGACTCCTGCTACATTTCAAAGGAAACCATTTGATGAACATACCCTACTTTTTGTTGAAGAGTTTAAAGAAAATGGAAGAACAAGTCTGCAAGGCCAAAGATTTTAGAGGTAGTTTATTTCATTTTGGTCTTGTCAAAATATTGATTAAGTATGCGTTGTCCCACAAACAAGAAACTTGGGATATGTTCGTTGTAAAAACCCTAGCCTCTGACAAATCTAGAGATAAAAATGTTAAGTCCACTCCTCCACAGAAGAAGACGAACTCTAAGAAAAAGGGTGTTAAAACCCTGACCGAAATCTGTGATGACCCTAAGAATAAACTAGACTACAAAATTGAAGCCAGTGATGATAATCCTGATACATAACATTCATTTGATGTCCATGGTTCCGATGGTGTGGAAACTAACCATGACAGAGTGGAAAACATTGTTTCCACAGAAGAGAATGTTGAAATTTTGATTTCTCCTCCAACTGCTACGAATATTATTGATGTGGAACAATTGGAAGAGTTAACTGACAAACCTAGGAGAAATCCCAAATGAAAATGCACACTCACACTGTCAAGTATGGATAACTCTGTGCCCAATTACCCACCACAGGAAAGATTAAAAAGTGTGGATGATCATGAGGAGGCTCCAGAGCCCTCTGAAATGACTTGGACTCTTTCCCAACTGATTCGAAAAGTCCGTAAAGTCAATCGGCAAGCTAATGCGCCCAAAGAAATTGAGCAGGACAAGCCAATTCAAATGCCAACATATACCCCTGCTCAGATGTATAAAACGTTTACTCCTGAACTCAGCCCAGTCGATAACCTTGATCAAGTGTATGATGAGCCTACTCCTGAACTCAGCCCAGTCGACAATCCTGTTCAAGTATATGACGAGTTTACTCCTGAACCTAGTCCAGTTGATACCCATGATCAAAGACCAGATGAGTTCACTCACACGTCCAGTCCTCAAACACAACAAGGACATGGTAAAGCATTTGAATCTTATTGTGAAATTTCCTCCAGTAAATCCTTGAGACCAATGGTAGCCAGATTAGAAAGAAGGAATCACAGGTTGAGAGAGAAGTTACATGAATACACCATATTGGATCGGTACATCAAAACAGAAAATGAACATATGAAACTCAGGCAAACTCATTTCTTGTCCAATATTGAACGATTAAAATGAAAGAATAAAGGTCTTTTCCAGAGGAACAAGAGACTGCAGAAGATTTATAGGAAGCACATCATCATTAATCGAGTCCTTAAGAAGGAAATCAGAAGCATGAAGAAACATGAGAAATTGCAAATGTTGGTTGCAGCTGCTGCAACACTCTGATGAATCTCATTTTTTGACTTTTTGTTGTCTGAGGACAGGCAAAGACTTCAGTTTGGGGGAATGTCAGTCTCCGGTTTTGACTATATTTTTGCCTATATAATGTCAAAAAGACCTCCATTTTCATATCTAGTATCATTTCCTTCTGGCCTTACCATGACATATTTGACATCCTTTTACAACTAAATGGGGCTATTCAAGGTATTCTTATGATTCAAGTTATTTTTAATGCATTTTGATATTTTAAACTAATGTTGATACTAATGTGGCATGAGTCAGGTACTGTTCCTTTGAAACAGAACTTACCAGTACCAGGTACCAACTCGCACTTAGTGGAGATACCAAAGAAGTTGCCTTAGACTTGCACGACATGGCCAGAGTGGATTGACAGTTCGATTCATATGATAGATTGAGTCATAACTCAATATGTTGACTCAGGGAAAGATTGTAGAACTGATTTATTAGAATGCTTTATGATCCACACTTCTTGACACTGCGTGTCATGAAGTTGTGAAGTTCGTTTTAACTGACTATGAGTCATTTTCGGATCTGAGATCCATTTAGATTAATGCACCTTTGTTTAAACTATTTTTGGAGAGGATCTATATGAACAGAGGATCACTCTCAAGAAACGTTGGTTACAATATGCTATGTGATACGATTTTTGATAATACAAATCTGCTATGCGTTATGTTATTTGTTGTTAAATGATTTGAGTCGTTTTATGAATTATGGAGTGTAAAGTATGAATAATTTTTGCATGGAATGATCTGAGTAGCTCTGGTTTCCTTTTCGGCGATTGCACCTCTTGGTTGGGCCCGCCAACAGGTTCAAGTCACTGTCTCTGTTCCATATTAGAGTTAGTTTATTTCAGTATTTTAGAATCTGCATGTAAATTAGTTTATTTGAGTTTGGGAATTACTTTGTTAGATTCTTGTTTAACCATTCTTCGGATTGTATCATTTCCAGTGTGATAACATCTCATATGTTGATGAATATTGAATGCGTTATTTATTCCTGCAGAACTTAAAGAATGAACTAGATTTTCTCTGTTTCCAGTTTTCAATCTGAACATGATTTAAAGGGAATGCGAGTTTAGATTTACTCTGTCTTGATTAGGATAGTTAGCTTACTCTGTTCTGTTAGGATAGTCAGCTTATAGTCTGTTTCTAGTTTTAAATTTGATCATGATTCAAAAGGAGTACGAGTTTAGATTTATTTTTTTCTGTTAGGTTAGTTAGGTTACAATCGGATTAAAGGAATCTTCCAGTACCAGTAGGGTAAATAGGACATTTATTTATTCTACCTGTGGATAGATTCATAACTATTTTTGATGTTTAGATTAAAAGGTTTTCGAAAATGATCTTTCTTTTATGGCTTAGATAGAAATGATGATGATTAGATGTTTAAGCTAATGGTAGATAGTCTTGGGAGATCACATTGGATCAGAAATAGAAGTACCTGTACTTAAGCACATAACTATTTTCCTTTGATGAATTAAACAAGAGATGATTAGTTTCAAGATAATCATTAGGGTTCAGTTTTTAAGAGTGAGTTTGTGTTTTCTTATCAGAATAAACTTTAGATAGGAATTAGAATCTTACCAGCACATAAAGTGTAGCATATCTAAGTTCACTTACCTTGGTTTGACAATTCAGTGTTTTCAGGTAATTAAAAATCTTTAATATAGCAGCCTGACATTTTTGGCGTCGTTGCCAGGGAGTTGTTTAGAAGGTAAGTTAGATAATTGTTTCGGTTATTTTCTTAAAATGTATTTGGTTTGGTGTGGTATGTTATCAGGTTGATGAAAGAGGAGCTGTGAAACGAAGGGTGAGAACCGACATATATGTTATCACAGGTTCCTCTGAAACTCAATCTTAGTTTTTCTTTCATTTAGTATGTCTTCATGAGAAATAGAGATCATATAGGTAGATTTAGGGGAAATACAAAACAACAAAAAGAAGAAAACTCCACCCAAAAAGAAATAGAAACTGAGACTGGAACTCTGGTTGAGGAAACCATAGAGAAAAACATAGAACCAAGAAACATCACATACCAACAAATTCAAATTCCTGGTGATCCAAACTTGGTTGACACAGTCAATCCAGAAGAAGTGCAAGCTCTTCTCAGGAACCCTGACACTATAATTTCACAAATAACAACTGCAACTATTGAATCTAAGGTAATAGGATCTTCAAAAGAAGCAATAGGAGATAGCAATTCTGTCAAAAAGAATGCAGAAAGGTGGGATTTCACACCCTCAACAAAGAAAGATCAGATTTCATATACAATTTCTGGTAATACTTTTAACATGGTAGGAAGAGGGAGAGAATTGGATAGAAGAGAACGAGGAGAAATTCATGTTGAAAATGAAGAAGAAGAACAAGTAGAGACCGAGTTAAGACCAGAAACCACCTTTGGGTTCCCTATTTTGGATTTGGTCCAGAATGTCAATATGAAAAATATCCGACCTTCGGCACTACCAACCTTTTATGGGAAAAGTAGTGAAGACCCAGATGTATTTATTTTTGACTTTGACATCCTGTGCAGGAGTTATAACTATCTCCAGGATGCACATGAATTGAAGTTTTTTCCAGCTACCCTTAATGATTCTGCATTACGTTGGTTCATGAGTTTAGGAGAGTACAACATTAGATCTTGGGAAGATATGAAGGAAAATTTTTTAAAGAAGTACCAGGACTATCGTAGACCCAAGGATTCTCGAAATGATATTTTTAAAATGCAACAATAATATGAAGAGAACCTTGAGGATTTCTTAGAAAGATTTACATATACCCTTCAAAAATATAAATACAATGATCTCCAAGATGAAGAAATCAAGACTCTTTTCTTAAAAGGGGTTTCAGAGGAATATATTGACACTCTCAATTTAATGGCTTTAGGAGACATTTATCAAAAAGACATTGAAGCAATCAGTGAACTATGTAGAACTTACTCAAGAAGTAGGGGGAAAACCCAAAAAGACGTGAGAAGTTTTTTGGGACATGCTGGATATTATTGTCGATTTATTGAAAACTTTACAAAGATAGCCAGCCCCATGTTTAAACTGTTAGCAAAAGATGCAAAATTTTGTTGGGATAACAATTGTCAGAATGCTTTTGAGAATTTGAAAGAAAAATTATCCATGGCACCTATTCTAAGAGGACCAAATTGGTCTCTTCCTTTCCATATTTCAACTGATGCCAAAAAAAACCAAAAAAATTATGCAATTTACTTCACTAGCAAAAACGTTCCTCCTCCTGAATTGAAATACACTGTAACAGAGAAGGAATTTTTAGCAGTAGTTCATGCCATTAACAAAATTCGTCATTACATCACTGGATATGAGGTTTTTGTACATACAGACCATTCTGCTATCAGATTTTTGATGAACAAACCAATTACTACTGGAAGAATCACACGATGGCTTTTGTTGCTTCAAGAATTTAACATCACTATAGTTGATCGGTTAGGGAAAGAGAATGTAGTTGCAGATTTTCTTTCTTATATTCCTCAAGATAGTACTGACATTCCAGTGAATGATAATTTACCTGATGAACATCTGTTTTCAGTAGCTATTAAGACCCCTTGGTTTGTAGATACAACAAATTACTTAGCTACAGGAAGATTACCAAATCATTTGTCACCACCACAAAAGCAAAGAATTATTCAACAAAGTGCTTACTAATCTTGGGTAGGAAGTGATATTTTCTATACAAGTCCTAATATGATCATTAGGAGATGTGTCTGGGAAGATAAGATTCCCGATATCCTTCAGGCCTTTCATGATGGGCCATGTGGAGGACATTTCTTTGATAAGAGAATGACATATAAAGTCTTACAATCATGATACTATTGGCCGACACTATTTAAGGATGCAACAAAATATGTGAGAAGCTGTGATAGTTTTCAAAGGATGGGAAGACCTACCATAGCAGATGAGATTCCCTTATGACCACATGTTGTGATTGAACCATTTGATAAATGGGCACTTGATTTTGTAGGACCGATTTCCCCAATGTTGAGGAAGAAGAAGTACATCTTGGTTTGCACAGATTTTGTAACCAAGTGGGTAGCGACAAAATCCTTATATCAAGCAACTGAGAAATCGGTGGTTGAATTTATTTATGAAGATATATTTACCCACTTCGGTGTTCCATGAGAGATTGTTACTGATCAAGGTGCCCAATTTACTTCCAAGTTGATGAAAGAACTCACAGATAAATATGGGATAAAACACTGTAAGTCTTCCCCATACCATCCACAAGCCAATGGGAAAGTGGAATCCACAAATAACGTTCTAGAAGCTATTTTGACCAAGAAAATACATTTACATCACAAAGATTGGGCGAATAGACTTCCAAAGGCTTTATGGGCATACTGGACTACATGGAGAAATACCACTAGTCATACTCCTTATCAATTGGTATTTGGCAAGAAAATTCTCCTTCCCATAGAATTTCAGATTCATACCTTCCGCCTAGCAGCAAAGTTGAGGTTGAATTTGGATGAGGCATAGAAACAGAGAGTCATGCAACTAAATGAATTGGGAGAAATTAGGCAAGATGATCTTCAAAGAACTATCCTTGTACAAATTCAACGTAGCAAATGGAATGATAAATACATTAAGAAAAAGCATTTCCAACCAGGGGATTGGGCATTGCTTTTCGATTCCAAATACAAAACTTTCAAAGGGAAACTTACAACAAGGTGGTTGGGACCTTATGAAGTAGAAACTGTTTTTGATAATGGTTTTGTCAGGATCAAGACCATAGATGACTCTCATAATTCCTTTGTAGTAAATGGACATCGATTAAAAGTGTATAACAAACCCTTGTCAAAAGATGATTTTCTACAGGAAATTGCCAAACAAATAGAAATAAAGATAGTGGGAGAAGAGTCTTCTCCTCCTGCTAATCCTTGATCATTTATGCTGTTTTAAGATTTTGTAAATAATAAAATTTTACCAGAAAATAAAAAAAAATCAAATAATAAAATATAAATAAAAAAAACATTTTTTTTTTTTTGGATATGTTAATATATTGTCTTCAGTTTTACAGGTTTTTCAAAGCAAGTACAGAACTGAACTTCATCACTCTCTCGCAATAGGTAAGAAGGTAAGACCATTTTATTTCATGAAATTTTCTTATCAATATACACTGACTTGTTTTGAAAAGAATAAATTTGAGCTTGTTTGCTCCCTTTGACTGCTCATTAAAGTATGAAAGGGGCATTTATTAGGGAAAGGATTATTCTTTACCAGGCCTGATGAATTATGATGGGAAAGAAACCCCCCTAGAGTTTTCTTTTATCATTTTCTCAGACTCTCAAAACATGAGAAAGCAATCAGCATATACTAACTTGGGCTCATAAAATCCACAAGTAAGTGATTACTGTTCCAAAAATTATGTCTACAATATTTCTATCTGCACTCGCATTGGATGATGTGGAATACGTTAAGGTCCACCTTCCAACAAATCTCACTCCATCGACACCAACACCTTATCTGGAGTAGATATTAGAGACTATTTAGTACCTTGGACTCTGCATGATTCAATGGCAGATTTCCTTGCTAACAACTATGGGAATACATCAATGTCTCTTGGTTGATAGATCCTACAGGTGACTCGACACCAAGACCATTATTCGTACCTGTTAGGATGTACTATAGGTACCTTGAGGCCCATTGACATCACTGGTGGGTCATCTCGCATTGGTTAATGACATTCATTAATGGTCGGTAATCCAATGATTTCTTTTTGTGTTCGACTCCAGAACATTTACTCACACAAATAAGAATTGTACCATGGGTTAAATATTTGAAGCTGTTGAAGACATGATTTTAATTGATCCCTTTCAGGAAAGAACAAAAGTCAGGTTCAGGGATAATCATCAGATAATTTGCTTTCATAAACATAAAGTTTTTTTTTCTCAACAAGATATTATTGGTTCAAATTTCTCTGCAGATTTCGTGTTATTTCATCAGTACCAATCAGTGCCAGCACAAAATCCATCAGCTACAGTGGTCATCAGAAATACAAATTCAAATTACAATTTTTGCGCTCTCCAGATACATACTTGACTTCAAAGATCTCTACAGTAAGAAATGCATAACAAGGGGATAGGTAATCTAATTTAGGTACGCTTAGTTTCATGTTGGTTTAATGTATTAAATTACATATTAATAATTTGAACTGGGAATGCCTCGTTACTCCTTAATGTTTCATTATATCCATACTCTGTACCTAATAAACCAATCCACCTCGACATTTCATATCATGGAAATTCACTACATTATTTTGGTTGAGTTTGACACGATTCATATATGATAATATTCTGCAAATGTGTACGACCTGAATCATGTATGACCATCATCATTTCCTTACATGTTATCAATCCTCACGACAATTCAAACGTTCTTCTATGATTCCTCTCCCGACTACTTCACACATCATACTTTATTCCTCTGTTGCCCTCATCTAATTCCGATGCTCACCTGTGGACCTTTCCTGTGATACTGAGTGAAATTATGGTGGAAAATTGTCACGAACCTGAGACCTTTACAGAATTGGAGGCCCTTCCTAAGTATGAAGCCACGAAACACATTTTTCAGAAAGCTGGATGGGAGCCATGTTTCAAGAAATTCGATGGGTATGATGATTCAATTACGCTTCAGTTCGCTCTGCGTTTTCATGGTGGACTAGCTAAGGTGGGCGAGCTAGAGTTTGAAGTCACAGAAAAATTCATCTCTGAAGAAATTCAATTACCCAACACTGGCCATAAATGGACGAAGGGCCAGCCCGTCGACAAGAATCTCTGCATGCAGCTTCTGCAACCACAGTACCGGAAATTACAATGGTCATAGAGCACATCAAGGTCATGGTTAGAACCAAAATGGGCTCAATTGTTAGCTATCCTCCAACGCTACCTCACTTGTGAAGGATGGTATACGATCGTGTTTCCATGTCATGTCGGACTCCTGCTACATTTCAAAGGTAACCATTTGATGAACATACCCTACTTTCTATTGAAGAGTTTAAAGAAAATGGCAGAACAAGTCCGCAAGGCCAAAGATTTTAGAGGTAGTTTATTTCATTTTGGTCTTTTCAATATATTGATTAAGTCTGCGCTGTCCCACAAACAAGAAACTTGGGATATGTTCACTGTAAGAACCCTAGCCTCTAACAAATCTAGAGATAAAAATGTTAAGTTCCCTCCTCCACAGAACATGTCGAACTCTAAGAAAAAGGGTGTTAAAACCCTGACCGAAATCTGTGATGACCCTAAGAATACACCAGAATGAAAAATTGAAGCCAGTGATGATAATCCTGGTACAAAAAATTCATTTGATGTCCATGGTTCCGATGGTGTGGAAACTAACCATGACAGAGTGGAAAACACTGTTCCTACAGAAGTGAATGTTGAAATTCCGATTTCTCCTCCAACTGCTACGAATATTATTGATGTGGAACAACTGGATGAGTTAACTGACAAACCTGGGAGAAATCCCAAACGAAAATGCACACGCACACTGTCAGGCATGGATAACTCTATGCCCAATTACCCACCACAGGAAAGATTAAAAAGTGTGGATGATCATGAGGAGGCTCCGAAGCCCTCTGAAATGACTTGGACTCTTTCCCAACTGATTTGAAAAGTCTGTAAATTCAATCGGCAAGCTAATGCGTACAAATAAATTGAGCAGGACAAGCCAACTCAAATGCCAACAGATACCCCTGATCAGATGTATAAAGAGTTTACTCCTGAACTCAACCCAGTCGACATCCTTGATCAAGTGTATGACGAGCCTACTCCTGAACTCAGCCCTGTCGACAATCCTGTTCAAGTATATGACGAGTTTACTCCTGAACCTAGTCCAATCGACACCCATGATCAAAGACCAGATGAGTTCACTCACGCGTCCAGTCCTCAAACACAACAAGGACATGGCAAAACAATTGAATCTTACTGTGAAATTTCCTCCAATGAATCCTTGAGACCAATGGTAGCCAGATTAGAAAGAAGGAATCACAGGTTGAAAGAGAAGTTACATGAATACACCATATTGGATCGGCACATCAAAACATAAAATAAACATATGAAACTTAGGTAAACTCATTTCTTGTCCAAGATTAAACGATTAAAACGAAAGAATAAAGGCCTTTTCCAGAGGAACAGGAGACTGCAGAATATTGCCAGGAAGCACATCATCATTAATCGACTCCTTAAGAAGGAAATAAGAAGCATGAAGAAACATGAGAAACTGCAAATGTTGGTTGCAGCTGCTGCAACACTCTGATGGATCTCAGTTTTTGAATTTTTGTTGTCTGAGGACATGCAAAGACTTCAGTTTGGGGGAATGTCAGTCTCCAGTTTTGACTATATTTTTGCCTATATCATGTCAAAATACCTCCATTTTCATATCTAGTATCATTTACTTCTGGCCTTACCATGACACATTTGACATCCTTTTACAACTAAATGGGGCTATTCAAGGTATTCTTATGATTCAAGTTATTTTTAATGTATTTTGATATTTTAAACTAATGTTGATACTAATGTGGCATGAGTTAGGTATTGTTCCTTTGAAACAGAACTTACCAGTACCAGGTACCAGCTCGCACTTAGTGGAGATACCAAAGAAGTTGCCGAAGACTTGCACGACATGGCCAGAGTGGATTGATAGTTCGATTCATATGATAGATTGAGTCATAACTCAATATGCTGACTCAGGGCGAGATTGTAGAACAGATTTATTAGAATGCTTTATGATCCACACTTCTTGACACTACATGTCATGAAGTTGTGAAGTTCATTTTAACTGACTATGAGTCATTTTCGGATCTGAGATCCATTTAGATTAATGCACCTTTGTTTAAAACTATTTTTGGAGAGGATCTATATAAACATAGGATCGCTCTCAAGAAACGTTGGTTATAATATGCTATGTGATACGATTTTTGATAATACAAATCTGCTATGCGTTATGTTATTTGTTGTTAAATGATTTGAGTCGTTTTATGAATTATGGAGCGTAAAGTATGAACAGTTTTTGCATGGAATGATCTAAGTAGCTCTGGTTTCCTTTTCGACGATTGCACCTCTTTGTTGGGCCGACCAACAGGTTCAAGTCGTTGTCTCTTTTCCATATTAGAGTTAGTTTATTTCAATATTTTAGAATCTGCATGTAAGTTAGTTTATTTGAGTTTGGGAATTACTTTGTTAGATTCTTGTTTAACCATTCTTCGGATTGTATCATTTCCAGTGTGATAACATCTCATATGTTGATGAATTTTGAATGCGTTATTTATTCCTGTAGAACTTAAAGAATGAACTAGATTTGCTTTGTTTCCAGTTTTCAATCTGAACATGATTTAAAGGGAATGCGAGTTTAGATTTACTCTGTCTTGATTAGGATAGTTAGCTTACTTTGTTCTGTTAGGATAGTCAGCTTATAGTCTGTTTCTAGTTTTAAATTTGATCATGATTCAAAAGGAGTACGAGTTTAGATTTATTCTGTTTTGTTAGGGTAGTTAGGTTACAATCGGATTAAAGGAATCTTCCATTACCAGTAGGGTAAATAGGACATTTATTTATTCTACCTGTGGATAGATTCAAAACTATTTTTGATGTTTAGATTAAAAGGTTTTCGAAAATGATCTTTCTTTTATGGCTTAGATATAAATGATGATGATTAGATGTTTAAGCTAATGGTAGATAGTCTTGGGAGATCACATTGGATCAGAAATAGAAGTACTTGTACTTAAGCACAGAACTGTTTTCCTTTGATGAATTAAACAAGAGATTATTAGTGTCAAGATAATCATTAGGGTTCAGTTTTTAAGAGTGAGTTTGTGTTTTCTTCTCAAAATAACCTTTATATAGGAATTAGAATCTTACCAGCACATACAGTGTAGCAGCTCTAATTTCACTTACCCTGGTTTGACAATTCAGTGCTTTCAGGTAATTAAAAATCTTTAATATAGCAGCCTGACAGCAACATAGTTGGGGGTGGTTGTTGAAAATACTGTTGTGAGGCCTGCTGAGGGGAAGGTGATGCTAGGGGACGTGACACGTTCAAAAAATATTTCATCCATTTGAAGTCGGTAATTTGGGGGAAATGGTGATTATAATAGCCATGCTCACTGCAAAGAGCACAAGGGAAGTTTGTCAAGAGGTTGTTGTTGTTTTTTCGCCCTTGGCATTTTTTTTTATTGCCCCTTTGGGGGTTTTGGTTCCCTTGATTATGGTTTCCCCAAATAGGTTGGTTTTGTTGGGGGTTGCTTCCCCTGGTCTGGGTTCTTATTGTTTCAGTTTTTTCCTTTCTTTTTGGCATTATTCCACTGATGGGATAGATTTTTTGTATTCAGTTGTTCAAAATTTTGAAATTGATGAATGGGAGAGGGCTGAACAAAGTTAACCCCAGCATGTGATTTTCCTTGTGGAGGAGAAATGGGACGTTGGGGACCAGGGAATGGAAATTATAGATTATTTTGTGGTGATGACTTGTAGGGAGCATAGGAAGGCATAGTGATTTCACTAGTGCTCGGGGTGTAAGTTGAGGTCGAGGGGGTACTAGAACTTGGCTGAACAATTGGGCGCATCATTGGTGCCGATGTGGTCCACTCATGGGTGGGAGGGAAACAACAAGGTATGGATGATGATAAGGGGGAGGAGGGTAATAAGGGGGTTCTCCATACATCAATGTATGTTGAGGTGTATCATACATAGGTGGTGGTTTTATGTACAGGTTTTGGTGTGTTTTGGTACCAATCAATCCATCTGCTGAGTGAGACATCCCAGGTTTTTCTTGACTGAATGGTACGGATCTCAGGGAATTAAGTAGTACCGTATATAAGTATCTTGACTGTGCATAAATGCGGTCGTATTGTTTAGCCTTGTTGATGGATTCCTCTTCATATTGGGGGAAGGTGGAGGCCACATCTTTGGCAAGGAGGGGGACGAGTGATCTGAGAAACCAATCAAGGCATTGTTTCTTGGTGGTTTCTGCTTTGCATAAACCATGTCACCAATGCCATTCGTGAATGTGGTCAACTATATGTGTGGTCTAGGTTTGTTTAAACTTGGAGAGAAGTTAGAGACCATTATCACGGAGGATTTGTAGTTGAAAGAAGGTAAAAAATTCTTTGACCAAGGATTCAAAATTCACATGGGACCCATATTTTTCATCCACGTACCATTTGGCCACTGGACCTATGAGTGTGTGTTGAAATAACCTTAATTGGATGGAGTCATCCATAATGTTGTTTGAAGAGAACCATAAGTGGAAGGTCATGATATGGTTGGCAGGATATTCTCCCTCCTTTCCTTCAAAATTGGGAATGTCTGAAGGTAGTTTGGTAGGCATTGCAGGCCATGTGGGGTCGTGCAATATAGGATCATTCTTGAGCTTGCTCAGATTCTGTATGTTGAGGGAGGCCAAATATGGCATCTGGCGTGGTGGTAGAAGATTGGTTCCAACCATGGTGTGAGCAGGTGGTATACCTTACCCTTGAGGGGGGTTTAGTGGGGGTGTACTTCTCCCTTGAGAGGAAGTGTACCCTCTACCTCCTTGTGAAGGAGAGATGGTGGATGGATGAACTTGGGAAGTGGACCCTAGTAAAGTGGAACCAAGAAAATATGATCCCAATATAATATCACTTACAAAGGTGTGAGAGGGTTGAGTCAGTGAGTTGGAAAAACTAGGAAATCCTCCTAGAATAGGAGGGGGATTTTGCAAGCGTCTGGAACGACGGGGATTCTGTGGGTCCCCTATCATGTTCGACTAGAAAAGTGAAATGTGTGCAAATGGTGATGAGAGAAAGAGTCTTTGTATAATTTTGGACCTTCACAATATATCTTACAATCGCATGTAATCACAAGAGCATCATACATAAATCAATTGAAAAGAAGCATGCATGTGGGTAGGTGAATTTTGTCCATGTGGGAGAACAAAGAAAACAAATGCTCATGTCCTAAAAATACGTAACGTCCTTCCTCTCAAATAGCACTGGACCTTCCAATAGTACTCAACAGTGGGGTCTGAAGCCACTGGAAGAGGAGCTAGTGAAGGATGAAATAATCAATTATAATGAGGGGTAGAGGGTGCATATCTCGAAAGAGCTAGCGATATTTCCCAATAGCCACAAAAAATCTGATCAAGGTGCAATTGCATCCCACAATTGCCACTTGGGTAGATGTCCTAAAATTCGGTCACTAGGTACCTGTTGAGCACACAACACACCCTAAAAATCCTATGCCTAATTTTAATTTTTGGGTACCACTTAATCTTTTGCACTATTTGATTCTACTTCAGTATGAAAAAATGTTGCCTTTTCTTGTCAATTTGTTTTCAATGGAAGTCTTTCGAAGTTTTCTTTAGCATGCAAAAACCCATAAATAAAATAAAAAAACATCTAAATTAAAGAATTAACAGTCAAAACATTTCCCCGACGCGCTCAAGAAATTTAGCATCTGAAAGGATTAAGCGTGAAATAAAATCACTCGAAGAACCGAAGTAGTCGAGTCCCGATATTCATCGGCGTAAAAATACTAGAGTTTTTCTTTCATGACAAACATCACCAAGGATATCGTCGATGATCGATCCCTTCGACATCGGCAAAAGGCTAAAAGAGTAAGTGCTTGTGAAGAAAGGAATTATATCACCCATCGCCGACTTCAGAAATGTTTTTCAGTATCGGGAGTTTTCGAGGGCAATAATCCACAAGGGAACTACATGATGGGTTTATCGTCGATAGACGCTCCCTGCTAATTTTTGGTATCGATGAGTTTCAGAAAGTTATCTCATAGAGAGCATGATAAGTCAATCCTCGATCACCGACCATGGATAACTTTCGACATCGACAATCCCAGGTTCATTTTTGACACACACTTCCTATGAAAAACCTAACTCTCACTAGGATTCACGATCAAAACACCTATCCTCATATACCATCTATCATTCTATGAGTGGTTAGACATACGATCATGTTTTCCCTTGAGTCGTTACTAGCTCCTGAGACCCATGTCGCATCCCCAACCAGTTTTTCCACGTCAACGCCATACGATGGAATCGATTGGCGTCAAAATTTTTTGCAGAAGGATATCAATGAAAATACAAAAGAAAAACTTGGAGCAACACTAAGTATAAAATCAGAGCTAACTCATAAGAAAAATTCGACAAAGAACACATTAAATACACACAAATAAAATAAATGATGCATTTAATCGCTCCAACCAGAATCCTTTCATCGAAGTTTCAAGACCTTATATATTAGATTTATATCGAGCTCAGGTTACATACAGTAGAAACTGTCTACACCTTTTGGCCAACCAACTTTTTTACATTACGAACATGAATTTTTTCACAAAAAAAAAAACTACCAAAATTTTGTGTCACGTCTGAGTACAAAATAGAGTTCTCCAATCATGCCTCTTCTGCATGTGGGTATTCTCCCAGGTTGCTCCACGCTCCCTGAAGTGTTTTCATTTGTTGTTCTTCCAACACCCTTTTCACTTCGCACAATAGAACAATCATGTCTTGCAATTCCTAAAGCTTCTTCTTACGCCTGGTTACGTTCCCTTCATGACCTTGTGGTGCTAGAATCTCAGGGGTCCTTTCCACCAATTGCCGTCGTAATTCTCTATTTTCCTGGTAGAGTTCAGAAATGGAAAGTTGTGCCTACTCCAGTTGTTTATTAGGATCTCAAACGTTACAACTCGAGGAATGTTCCCTCCTCGTTCTGCTCCTTCTTCCCCGACATGCCTTTTCAATAGGCTCCAGTTGGATAAGGCACTTTAGTAACTCCCCGACGACTGATCTTACGCACAACCCAATTGGGCTTCATTTTCCCCCAACTTCCTTATCCTTCCTGGGCCTTCCTCTCCTCTACGGTATATATTGTTGAGGAAGCGTGACTCCCAATTTGTGCCCTTCCAGCGTGACTTCTTCCACTTCGACCTCTGCATGGGGTGATACCAGCGTTTCTGCGCTAAGTTAGTGATGCAGGACACTACACTCTAAGTCTGCTCACATGATCGTTCTATCTAGATCGTGAGCCGAAGCGGCTCTTTCGATTCCCACTGGAATCTCTGTTAAAATCTGATCCACAGGTCGTTTCATTTCCTTCACGGCCCCGAACATGACCATGAACAATTTCCCCACAGGAAATGTGATTTCGGGCTTCGGGGTTTCCTAATTCCTGATGACGAGAATCCCCTATCTTCTCGACCTCTTGATCACCGATATCACTATTCACCGAAATGGATTTAACTTCAGTTAGCCCCCTAGGCTATACCTTTGGTCCACATAGCCTCCCCTTATATGACCGCAGTCCCTTTCGGGAATTTCACGATTTCGGGCTTTCAAATGCTGAAATGTATTTGTCCTCAGGATTCCCGATCCTCCGAATCCCAATTTCTTGATATGATGTTAGTTGGCCCCACAATGGAGATTTCCACCTTGTCGAGGTTTCAGACTTTGCAATTCCAAAATGCGCATGCTTCTTGTCCTCAGGATTCCTGATCTGTCGAATCTCGATATGCCGATGGACTCTCCCCTTTTGGGAATTTTCCCGAAGGCCTCGATTTCTGCCACGCGTCCCTTCAGGATGGACGGTCCTCAATCATTTCACGATTTCGGACTTCGCGGTTCCGAAATACGCGTTCTTCTTGTCTTCAGGATTCGCGAAACGTTGAATACCGAAATGTCGAAATGGCTCTCCTATCAGGATTTTCCCGAAGACCTCGATTTATGCCACGCATCCCCCTATGATGGACAGTCCACATCCATTTTGCGATTTCACGAAATCAAATGCCGAAATGTCCCGGCATCTTGTCCCTTTGATCCTCGAAGTTTTGAACTCCGAAATGTTGATGGCTCCTGATCTTTGCCACGTGTCCCAACTGATGGATGGCTTAGATCTGTTTCAGCGTTTTCACCATGGAGATTCCTGATATCCTGTCCTTGAGACTTCTGAAATATCGATTTCCAAAATCCCGATTTCCAAAATCCCGATGACAAATCTTTCGAGACTTCCTTCTCCCTGTCCACGAAGGCTTTAAACCCCTCGCAGCTCCTGTCAGATCCAACGACTGACAGTTATTTGAATCAAGATCCGATGGTCCATATCCGTTCTCCTGTGCACTCTTCTTGCTCCTTCCTGGACATGGGAAAACCAATGGTCCAGATCTCTTTCCCAGTCTGATCGGACGACTGCTATGCTTCCTCCTGAGATTCAACACTTTCCTTCCCAGCCTTGGAAGAGTTCCAAATGCACAAGGCCTCGACCTTGAATTCTTTTCCCTACGAGCTCCTTTACTTTGAGTTCTCGCCCGTGCGTGTAAAAATGCTATCCCTCCTGAGCTTTCTAGACTCTGAACTCCTCCAAAGAGTTCTTCGACCTCTGTGCTCCTTGCAGCTATGGCTCTGTGCATTGAAAGCACTACTCCTCCTAAGCTTATCCTTCGAATCCTTGAGGGATTCTTTGACTTCTACACCTCTGCAGAGTCTTCACGCACACAAAGTGCTATCTCTTTTGAGCTTCTCTGAATACTCATACCCCTAAGGGATTTTACTCTTCTTCCTTCTCCTGTAGATGGAGAAATATGATACCCTCCTGGCACTCCTTTTCTCAAGAAACCTCTTGCTGAGTCTTTCAGGGTGTTCAACAACCCTGTGAAGATCCTTAAATGGACTCTTCCTCAATTTTCAAAACTCCAAGAGTTCTTTTCTCCTATGCCTATCTACACACTGTCTCAATGCCCTCCTGGCAGAGTTATACAGAACTCACAACAGAGTTCTTTTGTGCACTCTTTGCACCTGATCAATGCCCACCTGGAAGATCTTCACAGAACTCCTCAGAGATTCCGTCTGCAACTGTTTCCTTCTCCATAGCCTTGCCTTCTGAGGTGTTCAACAACCTCATAGGTCTTCCCTGAATTGTTGATTTCATCTTCTGTGCCCACCTGGCACGCCTCTGTCTGACTCCGCAGAGTTCATAAATGCACCCTTTGTGCATGGCTATCAGAACCCACAACATTCTATCACACCCTCTTGGTGTGAAGCCTCAAAGACCTCTTGAGCCTGAAATCAAACAAAACCCCTGCAAATGCATACCTAACATACATATACAACATACATTGAACACACAAAGACATTCACACAACACAAACAATATTTGTAGGAAAAACTGCTTCTATTTGTATTTATAAAATGCTTCTTTACAAAGGTGTTCTTGAGCATGGCCTGTAACAAGGTCTCAGCTCCTTCTCTCTTCTTTGATATTGGTTATCATACAAAGAAGATCTCCTAATATTTTACATGAGGGGGCTCTTTGAGCTCTGCCCTCCAATCTATCTACCCTATTCAATTACATTGAATGGGTTGTCTAGTCCAGAATCAGATCTAGATCTCAGCCTTACAAACATTAAGGCCTACCTACTCTAATGCTTGCACAAAGTCATGGATCCATGGCTCAACAACCTACAACATTAATTACATTCAAATTCAAAATTGAAGATGAGGGTTGTGCCTCTCTTCATCCTTGAATGCATGCACTGACATGGCTGGTTGGTTGGTTGATGGACGTGGAGAGATGCTCCTGCATCATACTCCTCAGCTGCAAAATTCATGAGCTCCTAATCATGAGCTTCCTCTCTCAGCTTTGGAAATCCTCCTAGATCCCAAATCATTCTCTGGACCTGTTCATCCACTCCATCTCCCTACTGCTTCTGCGTTGCTGCTGCTTTTCTGCCCAGCGTTTCCTTGCTAGAGGTCTATGCTGACTCTATCATCAGACTTTTGATGTCTTCTATCACTGCATCCAGATGCTCCAGTGGATGGCCCTGTTCATGCAGTCTCCTCAACTGCATTTTCTTTCTGCAGATGGGCAGATCATCATGATCTCCCATGCCATCCTCTTCATATTATTTTGTGGCCTTAACTTGCCACCCTGCTACAAAGCCCATATCTACAGTATCTTCTTGACTGACCTGATGTTTAGTCACCTTCTCTGAATAGAAGGTCAATTAAGAATCCAAAAGACAAGAAGAACGTGCATTTTGGAACTGTGAACTCTGAAATTGCGAAATGATTGAGGACCGTCCATCTTGAAGGGACGCGTGGCAGAAATCGAGGCCTTTGGGAAAATTCCCAAAAGGGGAGAGCCCATCGGCATATCGGGATTTGGTAGATCGGGAATCCTGAGGACAAGAAGCACGCGCATTTCGGAACCACGAAGTCCGAAACCCCGACAAGGTGGAAAGCTTCGTTGTGGGGCCAGCTGACGTCATATCGGGAAATCGGGATTCGAAGGATCAGGAATCCTGAGGACAAATGCGTTTCGGCATTTGAAAGCACAAAATCGCAAAACCTTGAAAGGGATTGTGGTCATATAAGGGGAGGCCATGTGGACCAAAGGTATAGCCCAGGGGGCTAACTGAAGTTAAAGACATTTCGGAGAATCGAGATATTGGTGATCGGGAGGTCGAGAAGACAGGGGATTCTCATCATCGGGAATTAGGAAACCCCGAAGCTCGAAATCACATTTCTTGTGGGGAAATTTTTCATGGTCATGTTCAGGGCCGTGAAGGAAAAGGAAGGACCTGTGGATCGGATTTTAACAGAGATTCCAGTGGGAATCGAAAGAGCTGCTTCAGCTCACGATCTAGACAGAACGATCATGTGAGCGGACTTAGAGTGTAGTGTCCTGCATCAGTGCCCACCTGGGACACCTCTGTCTGACTACACAGAGTTCAGAAATGCCCCTATATGCACGACTATCAGAACCCATAACATTCTATCACACCCTCCTGGTGTGAAGCCTCAAAGACCTCTCGAGCCTGAAATCAAACAAAACCCCTGCAAATGCATACCTAACATACATCTACAACATACATTAAACACACAAAGACATTCACACAGCACAGACAATATTTGCAGGAAAAACTGCTTCTGTTTGTATTTATAAAATGCCTCTTTACAAAGGTGTCCTTGAGCACGGCTTGTAACAAGATCTCGGCTCCTTCTCTCTTCTCTGATCTCAGTTATCATACAAAGAAGATCCCCTAATCTTTTACATGAGGGGGCTCTTTGAGCTCTTCCCTCCAATCTATCTACCCTATTCAATTACATTGAATGGGATGTCTAGTCCATAATCGAATCTAGATCTCAGCCTTACAAACATTAAGGCCTACCTACTCTAATGCCTACACAAAGGCACATCTCCATGGCTCAACAGCCTACAACATTAATTACATTCAAATTCAAAATTGAAGATGAGGGTTGCACCTCTCTTCATCCTTGAATGCATGCGCTGACATGGCTGGCTGACAGACGTGGAGAGATGCTCCTGCATCAGTTAGGAGTCTCTCTTTGAAGCCTCGGAAACACCTACTACAAATAAGAACAAGTCCCAAGCATTCTAGGGCTTAGGCCTAGCACTTCGGCTACCTCGCAGGCCCTGTCTTGTGTTTTGAGGAGTTCCCATGGTGCAACATCAATTTGTTGTATGCGTGAATGACTGGACAAGGGCCCAAAGCAAAAGAATTTTATCAGACTAGGCACAAGAGACAAATTACCAATGGTGCACAAGCTCGGATGATGTGAAGAACACATACATGGTATCTAGAATTTATAATAGAGTGGGCAGTGAGTGAAAATGTGCCAAGGAACACTGAATTCCTGGCGATGAGATGTTTTAAAGTTTTTCTATGTCACATCCACGCAATGGGTATGGTCTGGGGCGTGTGAGATGTATCCAGTAGGAATCACAGAGGGTGTGTGGTACAATCGCCTCAAATTCTTTTAAATTCCCTAGCCTCCATAATGATCTAATGATGGTTGATTCACTTGTTGATGTGACTTCCGTGTGAGCAACTTGCATCGACCTGAAGCATTTAATGACTTCCCTTATGACAAGATCCAAATAGTTTGGAACATACTCATACTTTCGACACATGTTCAACTCTAGCATCCTTTCCTGACCCCAAGGGCCAACCGACCATTAGTGTGACTCAAAATCTCATGTTTTCCGTACCTGATATTTCATGCTAGGCGCGCGGATGTAACCCACCCTAACTGAATAAAAATGACAACACTAACAAAAATGATGCAGGTAATTCAAAGGGTTGTAGAGATCACGTAAGTATCAAACAACCAAGTTTAGCAATCTTTACAGGTATGCACTAGTATGGATTCTTCACACTTATGTTGTATACATATGTTTTTCCAAGTATTGTTCTATAATCAATCCCTAAACGATGTTAATTTTGATTGCAAGTAAGGTGCCTCCGATTGTTGAGAAAAAATGGTTTCACAACTTCGTCAGGGAATCCAAAGACAAACTGAGTCCGAAGATCAACAGGAGGATGGGAGATATTAGATTGCCCGAGTTTGGAATGCCCGATGACTTTGTCGACTTGCTCGACATAGTCGAATCGCATGCTAGGAAGGATTCGTTATGGGCCAAAGAGTTGACAAAGGTGATCGACATAGCGCCAGGAGAAGTGCAACGATTTATGGAACGTCCGATCAGAGCTTGGGTTGTGCTATAGTATTTAAACACCAGTTTGGTGAAATACTGGGCACATGCGATGGAGATCAAAGGAATTTATGTGGCCCCGATAGAACAACACAAATTTCCAAATGCCCAAACTTCTGAAGAACTGTTCATGAGTTGGTCGGAGTATGAGAAAATTTACCCTTTCAAGTGATATCTTGAGTTGACTATTAGAGAAATTGTTATAAGAGAATGCCACATGGCCAATTTTTTTTACTTATCTACACTTAGCCGTTATTTTCTATTTAATTTTATGCTATAAATAAGAACATCGACCAATTAGTTAAGGGTCGATGGTTGTTGCAAGAAACTCTCTTTTCTGATTTTTTAAGAACTATTTCCAAGCTACCTTTAATTGAGAAGTCCTTCTGGACCAAAGAAAAAGTTATGTTTTCATCAAATGCATGTGTGATTGGACGTGGAGAAGAACTATTTCCTATCTCATTTCATGAATGGATGTTGTAATGAGTAAGAGCAATTAAATCTGTTGCTAAGTTATCTGGTGCAATGTTTTGTCGTTCTTTTCTTTTGATGAAGATGAATCGTTGTGTTATTATGTGATGGATGATTAGAGTAGGTGAATTATTTTTCTTTCCATTATCTTATTGCATATGTGTTTTTTTCTCTGATAATTAGTATCTCAGACAGTAATTGGATGCTCACATGGTTAATGTATTAGTACTAGGCTTGTGGTATAAAAAAAATTCCTGCATGCTTGAGTAGCCGGTTATCCCAAGATCAGCCTCTTCCCCAGTAGTTAAAACTTAATCTTGTTTGTTTCCAGGTTGGTTTATACCGGATTACATCTCATATCGGTCCCACCTAAGATAAAATACAAAAAGAGATAGTCCAAACTGAAGGAAGAGCCTTCACAAGAAAATGTAAATCCCATCGATACATTGGCCAGATCGCAAGATCTGGAGAACCATACCACTATTAAACACTGTAGAGTCTAATTGGGCCTCAGTGGCGGGTTTGGTTCCTATTGTTGAATTGAATGGATCTAGGACCCATCAACAGAATTTGCGCTAGAACGATGACCCCAGAATGAATGGTTGAACACATATTTCACATAATATTTCAGACAACCTGTAGATTCATAACAACTCGCATGCATGGATAGTCATTCCCAAGACAACCCACACACACTGAGTACTCCTAAAACATGTATCTCACCCCATCTCGAGGAAGAACAATTGTTCCCTGATATACCTTATGCTCTTCCTCATGAGGAATTAAATCAATTTAGAAGAATCACAAGAGCATACATCTGACAGATTGGTGTGTTACCCTTAGCTCCGATACTTCCTCGAAGAAAACAAGTAAGAATACCAGTGGTCGACATGCCCAACCAGGTTTTTGTGCATATAGTAGAAGACCTAATATATTTCACAATCACCAAAATCGAACATCCTCTTAATCTAATCCCTGAAACACCAGGTGACAACGTCTCTAAGCCAAATGATTTTTCAGAAGAAGAGGAGTTTAACTTGGAGTCCAAAGATATGGAAGGAAACGAGAAGGAAATGACGACCATGATGAAGAAAGGGGAAACCCACCTTAGAACAACCAACCTTGGTTGTCCAGAGATGCTTTGGCCATCCCAGGGCAAGTACATAATCTTCCCCGACACCCATAAAATCTACTTCCGAAATTCGACCATGAGACTTCAAGATTTCCCAAAGATGATATCAAGAAGTTCATAATAGCGATCAAACTTATGAACATCCAACATGAAGATGTAGTATGCAAAATATTCCCCTATATGTTTGAAAATTCATCTTCCACGTGGTATTTTAATCTACTTGTAGGATCTATAACTAGCTGGACGAAGTTTCAGAAGGATTTTCTAGATAAATTTGCAGAAGAAACTACTACAGGAGCTTTGATGGTTGAACTATTTTCCGCCACCATGAGTTAGAAAGAAAGGGTTAAAGATTTTAATCAAATATTCACAACTATATATAAAAAATTCCATTTTGAAGCTAAACCTACACATGAATTGCAAATCAAAGTATACGCTAATGTCCTCCCAGCTTCTATCTCCATGTTTGTAAAGAGGGATGCCAAGCAAACCCGAGATGGAAATTTTGAAGAGGCCAAAATGATTGAATTCCAAATGAAAGGATGCAAAGAGAGTCAGGTATCCTTAGTCAATAAAGAAGCTCAACCTCTTCCCCGGAGAGGGCTATTTCTCACTAGACCCGCAGAGAAACAAGAAGAACAGGCGCTTGAAAAAGGTAATGGAGACATAAAAGATATACAACACATGGTTAAGAAATTATCAAATGAGATCATAGACATGAAGAGAAGTGAAGGGGAGGGAAACCAAGGCCAAAGGCCCTATAATCCTTTCTTTAAAAGGAACCCACCATTAAAATCAATTGAACCTCCTCCAACTAACTAAAATATCGATCTAGGGAATGTAGCATCTGATTCCTTCTGTACTTATCACTAGGAAAACCACTCCGAAAGAGACTTCCCTCAATGGGTGCATTCCATGAATTTGATGTCCAATCGGTTTCTAGACGAAGTCTCCCTGACTGAACAACCAAGCAGTTTAGTTATGAATGTTGCATACTAGGGAGAGATTGATCCATGAGAAGATATAGCCATGCTGATATCGAATCTTGACCTGCTCATGCCTTCCAAAGACCTATTCGAGTTTCAAGAACCACCCACAGAGGTCTCGGTTGTGAAAATGAGAAGTAAATGTCTTCCTATATGAAAGGATCCTACTACCAATCAAATGTTGGGTGAAAGGTCAACCCCCGATCACCTAAAAACCCGTTTTTCTTCCCATAAGAACCCGATTAGCATCCACACCCGAGAATCACCCAAACTGGAGTACAACATAGTTGAAGATTTGAAGAATTTGGAGGCTAATATATCAGTGATGGACATATGTAGAATCCCTCAGCAAAAATATTTCCTGCTATAGGCTTTTCGATCAGTGGAAAACCCTACGACAAGCAATGAGAAACAAAGAAGTCTAGTTTCCACAGATCTAGTAAATAAACCAACTGTGAATACCTTCTCGGAAGATAAGAAGGGAATTTTTTTTTTCCCACCATTCCTTTTAATGTTTGAATTTTTCAACAAGAACCTCCATAATTGTTTGGTCGATTCATGAGCATCTTCCAATGTTATTCCCTTGTCTATTTGCAAAAAATTAAATGTTGTTCCTCTCAAGAGAGATAAACATGTAATACAACTAGACAGAACCTAGGTAAAAGTCATGGGAGAATTCAAAGATGTAATGATCAGAATAACGACACATCCCAATTTTGTGCAACTGATTGACATCATTGTGGTAGATCTCCCAGAAGATTATGGGTTAATACTAAGACGAGATTGGTCTGAGAAGTTAAACAAATACTTTAGTAATGACTGGGAACACCTTTGTCTACCTCTAAAGGGATACAAAAATATGATAAGGATCGATAGGGAAAGGTATCTGAAACGTACTGTCACTGACCTAGAAACCTTGAACAAACCCTCATCGACAGATTTCCCTGTTCTAGGCAATTATTCCTGCAATTCCTACTTTGGGAACTTTTCCCCTCTCTTATTCGATGTCCCTGTCACTAAAAACTCTGAAATGGTGTTTTAAGAGAAATTGCCAATACCAACAGAGGAAACCCTCTTTTGTCAAGAGCCTATGCTGGAAATCATGAAACAAGAGATAGGAGAGCGAGGAAGTAATAAGAAAGAAGAAACGAAAAACATTCTTTCACAAATTTGGACCATATACTTTGATGGATCTAAATCACATGAAGGATCTGGGGTGGGGTGCATCCTCATTGATCCAAATGGTAAATGACACTTCCTTTCCTGTAGACTAGAATTTGAATGCACAAACAACACCACCAAGTATGAGGCTCTAGTACAAGGATGAAAGAAAACCATAGATTTAAAAGTCAAAGAATTGGAGGTTTTCATAGATTCTGAGATTATCGTTAGGCAAGTAAGGAATACTATACATTACAATTATCCACACCTGAATAATTTCCAACAGGAGGTGCACAGGCTAATAGAGCATTTTGAAGCTTTCAACATTTTGGCAATTCCCGGAGCAAAGAACATTCTTGCTGATTCTCTGGCTACCGCTGCCTCGAGGCTGTAACCTCTGGAAGATAATGAAGCCTCCTGATTCACTATGGAGCTTCTCTACAAACCATCAATGCCTAACAACATTTCTAATTGGAAAGTCTTTGAAGGATATGAACAGATCATAAAATTCTTGACTAAACAAGACAATTTCAAGTATTTGGCTATTGACGATGAAGTATTCTAGGAAAAATCAATAGAATCTGATCCTCAGATAGGCCAGCCTATTAACATATCAAATTCTCACATGATCCCAAAAGGGATAGCTAATTTGGAAAATCTTTTTGACCTAAGAGAACGATTTAAGGGGCCTAAAAATGCAAAGCCTGGTAGCTCATGTCCCTTGCATGAAACTATAAATCTCGGAACCCCAGAAAACCAAAAGAAAATAAATCTCGGGAAGACCATGTATAAGGAGAAAATGAAGGCTTATCTCAAACTATATCAAGATGTCTTTGCATGGTCCTATCGAGATCTGAAAACTTATGATACCCACATCATTCAACACACTATCTTGTTAAAAACCGAAGTGAAACCCTTCCAATAGAAGCTTTGAAAGTATCACCCATCCCTGGAACCTCTCATGCATCAGGAATTGAAGAAAAATTTAGATGCCAAAATCATCTTCCAGGTTAGGCATTCTGCATGGGTAGCAAATCTGGTTCTTGTGAGGAAAAAATCTGGAGAAATCCGCTTATGTGTAGATATTAGGAACCTCAACAGAGCCTTAGAAAAGGTCAATTATCTAGTCCCGTCAATGGAGCAACTCCTACAGACCATGTCTAGCTCAAAGATTTTCTCTCTACTGGACGGTTTCTCAGGTTACAACCAATTTCTGGTTTCAGAGGAAGATCATTTTAAAACTACCTTCCGAACCAAGTGGGGAACCTTCACTTATAAACACATGCCTTTTGGGTTAATCAATGCAGGGGTGACCTTACAAAGGGACATGGACATATAATTTTTTGGACTAATCAACAAGTGTATGGTAGTGTACCTGAGCAATGTAACTGTTTATTCAAAGAACAGAGAAGAGCACATCTAACACTTAACTTAGATTTTTGAAAGGTGTAGGAAATACAGTATATCCTTAAATCCTAAGAAAAATATTTTCGGCGTAGAGGAATATAAGATGCTAGGTCACATTATATCTCAAGCAGGCATTCACATAGACCTAGAAAGGATTAAGGCCATATATCAACTCTCGTTGCCTCACAACAAGAAAGCTATGCAGTCTTTTTTCTGACAAATCAATTTCGTGAGGAAATTCACTCTTGATTTCACGAAAACTATCAAACCCTTACAAAATATGATTCATAAAGATGTCAAATTTAAGTGGGATGATGAATGAAATGATTCTTTCAGCAACATCAAAACTTCCATATCTCAAGCCCCCGTGTTATGAAGTCCCGATTTCAATAGAGACTTTTTCCTCTATACTTTCACCTCCGACCAATCGTTAGTTGTGGTATTGAATCAGAAGGATGATGAAAACAATGAGGCCTTAGTGTCGTTCATGAGAACTAACCTCCAAGGATCCTAACTAAATTATCCTTCTATAGATAAACAGGCTTACGAAGTCTACAA
This sequence comes from Picea engelmannii, assembly GCA_009831015.1. Lineage (NCBI taxonomy): Eukaryota > Viridiplantae > Streptophyta > Pinopsida > Pinales > Pinaceae > Picea > Picea engelmannii. The sequence goes on from ML811052.1 coordinate 216,801, forward strand.
AGCAGTAAAGAATTTCAAGTCCTACATCCTCAAGAACCACACCAAAGTAATCATGCCTCACCCTATTGTCTGATCCCTATTCACTCAATAGGAAATGGGGGAAAGAAGAGGGAACTGGATGGAAGAAGTTCGGGAATTTGATCTAGATATAAAACTTGCCAAACTAGTTAAAGGGAAAGGGTTATGCAAACTTGCAGCCGAAGCCCAGGACTAAGAAAATGAATATTCTGGGTGGGAGAATGAAATGGAGTTATGGTGTGGCAAAGTTTCATACATTTCCCCAGGACAAGAGTCATGGTACGGGAAAATAACTTATCTCCTACATGATGGGACTTGTCCAGAAAATCCCAACCCTAGGGAAAGGAGAGCTCTCAGGTTAAAATCTACACAATACCGCCTCATAAATTCGGTACTCTTTCGGGTTAATTATGATGGGGTACTATTAAGATGTCTCGAATGTGAATATGAAGACAAAGTTATGAAGGATCTTTATGATGGCCCTGCCAGTGGAATTTTTGTAGGAAACACCACCGCTCATAAGATATTGAGAGCTGGTTATTATTGGCCCACCTTGTTCAAAGATGCTCACACCTATGCTAGAAACTATAAAACTTGTCAAATAAGCACTGGGAGGGAAAAGAGGGCAGCAATTCCACTCCAACCAGTGACTGTATCTAGGCCTTTTGAGCAATGGGGGTTAGACATAATAGGATAAATTACACCTTGTTCTTCAAAACAACATAGGTACATACTTACCGCCACCGATTACTTCACAAAATGGGCGGAACCCATCACTGTAAATCATGTAAATGAGAAGGTGGTGATCCAATTCATAGAACAACATCTAATCATGAGGTTCGGGGTTCCCTCCATTATTGTTTTTGATAATTCAACTTACTTCTCTTTCACTTTCTTAATAGAGTTTTCCCTTGACAAAGGAATCATAATTAGATACTCTTCCAATTATTATCCACAGGGGAATGGGGTGGCAGAATCAACTAATAAGAACCTAGTGATGATATTGAAGAAAATGGTTGCAGGAAACCAACAAAATTGTCATAATCTACTTCATAACATTTTATGGGCCGATAGGGTCACACCCAAAGAAACTATAGGGAATTCCCCATACTTTTTGGTATACAGGCAGGAAGTTATTCTCCCCAATGATCTTTATCTTCCATCTCTTCAACTGGCCCAAGATTCTGGAGAACAACCTTCATCAGTCATGCAACAAAGAATTGACACATTTCTCATGTTAGAAGAGTAGAGGGAGAAAGATAAATCAAAATTCATATCCCACCAATAGATAGTTAAAATATGGTTTGACAAGCACAAGGCTAAAGAGAAGAGTTTTAAAGTAGGAGACCTAGTTCTAAAATGGGACATAGCAAATGAGCCTAAAGGAAAGCATTCTAAGTTCTAGAATCTGTGGCTTGGACCTTTCCAGGTGGATGAGAAGATTGGGGTAGGCACTTATCGGTTGCATAATCTGAGGGGGGAACCTGACGCTCTCCTAGTAAATGGCCAAGCCCTAAAACAATATTTCCAATAAAAACAAATGTGTTTTAGGTTTTGTATGAGTGTTTTCATGATTGCGGAATTCATTTTTGTTGTTTTCTTTTTCTTTCTGGACATCTACTCTTTTGAAGGTTTTTTTTTGAAATACAATGGTTGACCTTAAATCAAGTGACATAGTGAACTCTGTTCCTAACTCATCGCTCACTGAAAACACAAGAAGCATTGAGGAACCGGTGGTCATTTCGAGGGGATCTCCATCTAACCTGCGCAAATGAACGACTTTGGAGAAATGTCATAAGTGTCTTCTTAGTGGTTTGGTAATACCTTAAGGAAAGAAGGAAATATGGAAAGGACTACATGCACCTCAAATACAGAGGTAGTAAGTTTCACCTTAAAACCATCTCATCTTTGCAAATAAACAAATGTCATCCTCTCCCACTCACTCAGGCAGTTTTGCCAAAATAAATTGACTTTAACGAATGAGTGAACAGTAGGAGAGGGTATGCAAATATCTTTGTCAGGGCTATGCATGCTTGCTGGCAACAGAGCAAAGTCTGTGATGTCGGGGTGACTCCGTCAGGGCTATATGGACGCTCGTTGGTAGAAGAGAAACACTGTAGCAAGTGAGTAAGGGTAACTAAAGGCTCCATGCCAGTGAATAATTTAATAGACTTGGTACAAGAGGTCATGAGTTAGGGTTATGATAAATGAAGGAGGAATACAGGTTAAAAATCCCATGGGCAGACCCAGAAGCATCAAACAGAGAACTTCAAATGCAAGGGTAAATGAAGTTGTGATTTAAAACTAATAAGGTTCTCCATAATCTTTCGTATCAACTAAGCATGAAGGTGGAACAAAGATTATGCTTTCACTCAGTAGGTTTCCATTTGTTGAGCACTCAACACACCCTAAAAATCCTATGCCAAATTTTACTTTTTGGGTACCACTTGATCTTTTGCACCATCTGATTCTACTTCAGTATGAAAAAATGTTGCCTTTGCTTGTCATTTTTTTTTCCATGTAAGTCTTTCGAAGTTTTCTTGATCATGCAAAAACCCATAACCTAAAAAACCAAACATCTAAATTAAATAATTAATAGTCAAAAAATTTCCCCGACGCGCTTAAGAAATTGGGCATCTAAAAGGATTAAGCGTGAAAGAAAATCACTCGAAGAACTAAAGTAGCGGAGTCCCTATCTTTGTCGGCATTGGCATATGGGAGTTTTTCTTTCGCGACAAACATTACCAAGGATATCACCAATGACCGATCCCTTCGGCATCGAGAAAAGGATAAAAGAGTAAGCTCTTTCAAAGAAAGAAATGATATCGCCAATCGCCGACTTTCGAAACTTTTTTCGGTATAGGGAGGTTTTGAGGGTGATAATCGACAAGGGAAATACGCAATAGGTTTATCGTTGATAGACGATCCCCGCTAATTTTTGGTATCGGAGAGTTTCATAAAGTTAGCTCGTAGAGAGTGTGATAAGTCAATCCTCGATCATCGACCACTGATAACTTTCGGCATCGACAATCCCAGGTTCATTTTTTACACACACCTCCTGTAAAAAACCTGACTTTGACTGGGATTCACGATAAAAACACATGTCCTCATTTGCCATATGCCATTCCCCGAGTGGTTAGAAATACGATCATGTTTTCCCCTGAGTCGTTACTAGCTCCTAAGACCCACGTCGCACCTCCAACCAGTTTTTCCACGTCAGCGTCGTACAATGGAATCAATCGGCGTCAGAAGTTTTTGCAGAAGGATATCAATGAAAATACAAAATAAAAACTTGGAGAAACACTAAGCATAAAATCAGTGCTAACTCATAAGAAAATTTTGACAAAGAACACGTTAAATACACATGCAGAGAAAATAAATGATGCATTTAATCGCTCCAACCAGAATCCTTTCATCGAAGTTTCGAGACCTTATATATTAGATTTGTATCGAGCTCAATTTACATACAGTAGAAAATTTCTACACCTTTTGGCCAACCAACCCGATTACATTAAGAACATGAATTGTTTTACAAAAAAAGTGAAACTACCAAAATTTTGTGTTACATATGAGTACAAAATAGAGTTCGCCAATCATGCCTCTTCTACACGTGGGTTTTCTCCCCAGTTTCTTTTCACTCCCTAAAGTATTTTCATTTTTTGTTCTTCCGACAGCCTTTGTGCTTCACACAACTACACGATCGTGTCTTTCACTTCTTGAAGATGGCTCTTAAGACAGGTTACTCTCCCTTCACGACCTTGTGGTGCTGGCACCTCAGGGGTCCTTGCCGCCAACTACCATCATAATTATCTATTTTCCTGGTGGATTTTAGTAATGGAAAGTTGTGCCTTCTCCAGTTTCTTATTAGGCTCTATAATGTTAGAACCCGAGGCATCTTCCCTCCTCGTTCTGCTCCTGCTTCCCTGACTTGAATTTTCGACAGGCTCTAGCTGGCTATCGCACTTTAATAACTCTCCGACGATTGATATTACGCATGACCCAGTTGGGCTTTCATTTTTCCCAACCTTATTATCATTCTTGGGCCTTCCTCTCCTCTACGGTATCTGTTGTTGAGGAAGCATGACTTGACTCCCAACCTGTTCCCTTTCGACATGACTTATTCCACTTTGACCTTCACACAGGGCAATACCATTGTTTCCGCGCTAAGGTAGGAGTCTCCCTTTGAAGCCTCGGGAACACCCGCTGCAAATAACAATGATTCCAAGGAATTTTGGGGCTCAGGAATAGCACTTTGGTTGCCTCATGGGCCCCTTCTTGAATTTTGAGGAGTTCCCATGGTGCAACAACAATCTATTGTATGTGTGAATGACTGGACAAGGTCCCAAAGAAAAATAATTTGATTAGACTAGGCTCAAGATAAAAATTACCAACAATGCATAAGATTTACTGGTGTGTAGAACACATACATGACATCTATAATTTATGACAGAGAAGTCAGTGAGACAAAATGTGACAAGGAACAATGAATTCATGGCGACAGGATGTTTTAAAGTTTTTCTGTGTCACATCCGTGCGACCGGTATGGTCTGGGGCGTGTGATATGCAACTGATAGGAATCGCAGAGGGTGTGTGATACGATCTCCTCAAATTATTTTAAATTCCCCAACCTCCATAATGAGCTAATGATGGTTGATGCACTTGTTGATGTGACTTTCGTGTGAGAAACTTGCCTCAAACTGAAGGATTTAATGACTTCCCTTATGACAGAATCTGACTCTTTTGGAACATACTCGTACTTTCGACACATGTTCATCTCTAACATCCTTTCCTGACCCCAAAGGCCAAATGGCCATTAGTGTGACTCCAACTCTCATGTTTTTCGTACCCGATCTTTCATGTTGGGCGCGTAGATGTAACCCACCCTAATTGAAGAAAAATGGAGACGCTAACAGAAATGGTGCAAATAATTTGAAGGGTTGTAAAGATCATGTAAGTATCAAACAACTAGGTTTAACAAGATTTACAGGTATGCACCAATATGTATTTTTCACGCTTACGTTGTATACATATTTTTTGCCGAGTATTATTCTATAAGAAATCCCTAAACAATGTTAATTTTGATTGCAGGTAAGTTGCCACCGACTGTTGAGAAAAATTGGTTCCGCAACTTCATCGAGGAATCCGAAGAGAAATTGGGTCTGAAGATCAACAAGAGGATGAAAGATATCAGACTACCTGAGTTCAGCATGTCCGATGACTTTGTCGACTTGCCCGACATAGTCGAATCACATGCCATGAAGGATTCATTATGGGCCGAAGAGCTGGAAAAGATGATTGACACAGCGCCAGGACAGGTGTGATGATTTATGGAACGTTCGATCAGAGTTCGGTCTATGATACAACAGTTAAACACGAGTCTGGTGAAATATCGGGCACATGTGGTGGATATCAGAGGAATTTACGCAGCCCTGATGGAACAACATAAATTTCCATATGCCCAAACCCGCAAGGAACTATTCATCAGTTGGTCGGAGTATTAGAAAAGTCACCCTTTCAAGTGATATCTTGAGTTTACTATTAGATAAAATGTTAGAAGGGAATGCCACGTGGTGAATTTTGTTTACTTATCTACACTTAGCCGTTATTTTCAGTTTAATTTTATGCTATAAATAAGAACATCGACCAATTAGTTAAGGGTTGATGGTTGTTGCAAGAAACTATCTTTTATGGTTTGTTAAGAACTATTTCCCAGCTACCTTTACTTGAGAAGTCCTTCTAGACCAAATACAAAGTTATATTTTCATCAACCACATGTGTGATTGGATGTGGAGAAGAACTATTTCCTATCTCGTTTAATGAATGGATGTTGTAATGAGTAAGAGAAATTAAATATGTTGTCAAGTTATCTAGTGCAATGCTTTGTTGTTATTTTCTTTTGATGAAGATGAATCATTGTGTTATTATGTGATGGATGATTAGAGTAGGTGAATTATTTTGCTTTCCATTATCTTATCGCATATGTGTTTTCTTTCTGATAATTAGTATCTCAGACAGTAATTGGATGCTCACATCGTTAATGTATTAGTACTAGGCATGTGGTATAAAATTTTCGCCTGCATGCTTAAGTAGCAGGTTATCCTAAGCTCAACCTCTTCCCCAATAGTTAAAAATTAATCCTATTTGTTGCCAAGTTGGTTTATATCGGCTTACATATCATATCGGTCCCACCTAAGAGAAAATACAAAAAGAGATAGTCCAAACTGAAGGAAGAGCCTTCACAAGAAAACGTAAAGCCCATCGATACATTGGTCGGATCGCAAGATCTGGAGAACCATTCCACTATTAAACACTGCAGAGTCTAATTGGGCCTCGGTGGTGGGTTTGGTTCCTACTATTGAATTAAACGGATCTAGGACCCATCAACAATACCTCGGTCAAAGTGCGACATTTAGATTTTTGGCCTTAGAAATGGGTCACAGGCTGGATCCCATCCAAGAGGTGGGTTCCTCAAGGCAGGACACACAGAACAATTGGACCTCGGCCTTTGACCCTTCATGGGTATCTCCCTGCCTTATGGTGTTAGGAACACTTGACTTGGAGGATTTTAAAGTTCCCTATTTGTCAACTTCAAATGTTTGAAGATGTGAGAACTAGATAACGAGGATTTATTTGGATGTCTATCCCCGAGATCCTACCTAGACTAAAAAATTTCTTTTGGCACCTGCTGTGGAGGAAAACTTAGTGAGTTTTTAGAAAAAATTTAGATGTGGTTGTTTGAGAGATTGGGGGTGTGAACCAATCTTGTTTGAATTAAGTGGGAGTGGATAATTCCTTCAAGAAATGGTGGGATGTTTCAGAATCCCTTTGGAGGAAACCTACTTCAACATCCATAATTCGAGATAAAATTATGTGAGTGAGTAGTGACTTTGTGTGTGAGAAAGTGATAAAATGTGCCAAATTTTTAATAAGTTAGGTGTCACCTTGCAACATGTGGACTTTGTGTGGTCCTTTACACTCTTGATTACCTATCTTACTAGATGTCATTGGTACAACCTTGCGGAATTTTAAAGTCCCTAGAGAACTAGCATGTGGACATGTGGGTCGTTACCAATCCTTTAAACTCCCTAATGTGATTTAATCTAAGAAAGCTTCAAAAACTATCAAATATTGCAAACATGTGGGCATGTATGGGTCAGTTACAAAAATATTTAAACTCCCCTAGTGATGTAAAATAACAAAGTAGCTTCAAAACTATCCTATCTTTGCAACATGTGGCCATGTATGGGTCCTTACAAATTTTTAAGATGTCTTGAAAAGAAACTAAGAGGGGCCCTAGAAGGGCTTTGTCCTCTCCTAAAGATTTTGGTTTTAAGGGAGATGAAATCTTCCCTCAATCATTTTTTCTAATTCTCAAGATCGCTCTATGGTGCGAGAGAAGAGCATACTCAATGATTGAAGTTTGATTTCTGGTCCCAATGCAAGTGTTTATATATGTGATAGCAAATGATACTAACTTAACTTTTACAATCAAAACAAGCCATCCATGTGGAAAAATGGAAGCAAAAGAGGAGAAATATGGTTCTTTTTAACCTCCTAAGTTCCTATGTTTTGACTAACCCTTCATGTGGAGAGGGAATCTAAGTGTGATGCATTTACAAATTGCATAGAATCAATATTCAGAAGGCCAGGGGGCCTTCCAAACATCACAAAAAACTCTTACAATGTTGGATTTTTGGACAGATGCGTGGGCCCCAGTTTAGACAGAGGCCCATGTGGCGCCAATGCACAGAGAAACAAGGACCTATTGGCATATCATGCACAAAATGCACTGGGAAACACAATGTTGTTGGCGCACGTGCTCAGAAGACACAACTGTGGTCTGAAAAACCCGCGCATGTTCTGATACGTGCCTAGGAAGAAAATTTTGAATGAAACTCTCTTATTCTAGTTCTGAATTTATCTTTTTGCAGGTAGGACTGGGCTGGTTATGATCCCTACAAGGTAAATAGATAAAAAATAAGTGCTCAAACAACCCAAATAGGGAGGAAATTGATACATTTCCCCAGTATGGTCGCCAGTCTATTGTATCCTTTTCACCACTTAAATGAGAAAAATAGGGACACTTGCAAGTCCAGTTGGGTCAGATGAATAGGACATAATTTAGTGTATGAATCAAATGAATCAATCACATGAAATAAAAAGACAACTAAGCTAATAACAATTAAAGAAACAAAACTACAATACATAAGGAAATTAGAACCAAAATTAATCAAAAAATTGACCAATATTCATGCCATCAATGGATAGATTGTATTAGTGGGAAAACACCAATGAAAAATGGGGACTTATGGATCCCCTCTTCCTCTAAGGGAGGGATCTTGAGTCCCCTATGTGAGAGCTCTTCTTACAAATTGAAAACAAGAAAGGAAATAGTGAAGAAATCCAAGATTATTCCCTTAAGAGCTGAGGTGAATAGCTTAATGAGATGATGCTAATATGCGCCAAGAAGGAAAGAAGTTCCTTGTAGGAGAATAGAGGCATCATAGAAATACAATGATATACTTGAATTCATAGTGCACCCATGGCCTCTTTTTATAGAAAATCTTTGAGGCATTATCCAACCGGTCTTTAGTGTGAACAAGGGGCCCTTTAGGGCACCCTTAGGTATTTGACCAGCCTCCCACTCGGAGTCAGTTCGGATTTGAGGGTAAAATCAACTTGTGAGCTGAACCAAAAGTGGGTGAGGGGCTAAAAGAACCATAAATGTGTCATTATCAGGTGTGCATGACTTTTTGCGTACACAGTGTCACATTGGGTACATGTGCGCTTTTTGGATTTTTTGGCCTGGGCATGTGCGTGCACTTCCTGTATTGTTTCTGTGCATGTCAATTTTATAACCAGTTGTATAGTTTGTGTCCTTTGGAAATTCATTTTTGGTGCTATGAATGAACTAAATAGGTGTTTGGAGATGATGGATTTCTGTAACCATTTGCAGACGAAATTTCAGTGATAACACCAGGATCTACAAAACTATGCTAAAAGACAAAGAGACACAGAAGTCCCTCAAGGGACACCTTGAGAAAGAAAAATAGTTTGGAAAACCATCCTTAAATCATGAGACATTTCATTGAATAAACAAAAGGAGAAATAAATATGTCAAGATGCCATAAAAGAAGAATACCTGTATATCTTGAAGAATGATGTATAAGATATTATTCAGAAACTAGAAGGGAAGTCTGTGAAAACTTCCAAGTTGAGAAAGCATGCAGTTGACAGGAAGTGTCAAGAAATACAAAAATAGAAGACTCTCACAAACAGAGGGAGTTGTCTATGATGAGACACTTGATTCAATGAGACCATTACATTTCCATCCATACTACCATCCATGAGCCGAAAACAATATCAGATGAATGGATTCTTAATGAGTTTAAATCTCAGCAAATAATATTTTTGATCCAAAAATCATATTATTATAGTGTTGGTGACGAGAGCCTAATTTTGATGGCTTATTCAGAAAGCCTTGTTGTTGGATACAAGTAATCCCTGACTTCTGAATTCGAGATGAAGACTCTGAGTATGCTGCACTACTTCTTGGGACAAGAAGTATGACATAATACTGCTGAGATTTTCCCGAGTCAAGGAAAATATACAATGAAAATATTAAAGAAGTTCAGTATGACAGAATCCAAAATCCACCTTGATAGATTTAAGAAAAATATTGATGATGATTTAGACAAGACTGATCCACAATTGATTGGATCACTGATGTATATGGTTAACACGAGACTTGATTCATGCCATGTAGTGAATTTGCTTAGTCATTTCATGAGTCAACCAAGATAGACTCACTAGACAACAACAAAACATTTATTGATATATATATATGAGTCACAGTTGGATATGGCTTGAGATATGCCTCTAGTGTGAACTTGAGTTTGTAGGATATGTCGATTCAGATTGAGAAGAAGGTACAGTGGACCAAAAGAGCACATCCATTTGTTTTTCTACCATGAATTTTGCCATGGTTTGCTGATACAGAAGGAAACAAAACACTCTGGCCTTGAGTACCACAGAGGCAGAGAATATAGCACAAGTGTGAGAATCAATGTGGCTTCACAAGCTTTTGACAAATTTACTTGACCATCAGATGGATCCTATGATGACAACCAAGAGCTATGTGTAAAGCTCCTTGAAAACCCAATGTTTCCCGATGGATCAAAAAATGATGAGATGAAGTATCCTTATATTAGAGATATGATGTAGAATAAAATCATACACGTGCAATACGTTCCTACACATGAGAAGATTGCAGACATCTCCACCAAACTAACTTGGTGAAGAATGTCTCCCTAAGTTGAGAGGGAGTGTTGATAACTCCAGCCAAGACAAAGTTGAAAGTACATCCATGTGAGACTTGGAATGATGAAGAATGCCTCCCTAGATGAGAGGGAGTGTTGATGATTGCATCTATGTGAGACATTCTCCAGCTTACAAACCTGAGAGATGTTGATCATTGTAGCTATGTGAGATATTATTCATCTTACAAACCTAAGAGAAATCCCTTGAGAAGGGTGTGTGGTTCCTATCTGAGACAAACTAGAACGTATAGATGACCTCCTCCTTACAGAGAGTTGAGAAGAACTCTAGATGATTCTCTTGTGTAACGCAGTGAGAAAGCTAATCTATAGAGTTGGACGTGCCTGTGGCTGAGCACAAGGTGAACGTGTGAAATCACAAAGTGTTGGGTGCATCATCATGTGAAAAAAAATGAAGATGTTGTATTATCCTCCTCTAAGTAGAAGAGTTGGCAAGAAACTTCAGATGAATCTCCTATGTAATACAGTGGGAAAGAAGATCTGTTGAGTGGACATCCCTGTGGATGAGCACAAGTGAACATGATCCTAGTGGTTAAGCACTAGTGAAGAAGTGGTTCTTCTGTTTAATGTAGTGAGGAAGAGATATGGACATCCCTTGTTATATTTTCCATGAGTTAGACCTGCCTGTAACCCTAATTGTAATGTAAAGGGTCCAGGTCGGCCCCATCTTAATGTAACTAATAATTAATGTAAAAGACAATTAATATGGTTAATATTAATTATACTATAAGCTAGAGAGGTTTGCCCTATTGTGTCAATAGACACTTCTGTTGACAGGTTCAGTTTAGTATAAGTAAAGGTAAATTCCCCATTGAGGAATCATATCTTTCATGTGAGTTTGCAAATTTCAGCAAGTGCACCTTCTTGGGAAAAGTGCACACCTCTCTTGGGCACTAGTCTTCTAGGGTTTGATCACCCTCTTGTGTGCTAGGAATTTATTGGTGGTGAAGGTATTTATATTGAAGAATATAAAAAAGGATTTGGCTGGGTTTTCTTCCCTCGTTGAGAAGGGTTTCCCAGGATACTTCTTGTGTTCTTGTGCATGGTGCTTCTTCTTGTGATCTTGGTTGCTGCAACATTAATGGTTATGGTTAAATCATAAAAATGGAATGAACTTCAAGATTAACCTTTCTCATTGAAAAATCAATAGAAGGGACAGAGCACAGTGTAAATGGAGATGGTGTGACGATAAAACGGGTAAATAACGCTCATCCGGATGGCGAATCCATCTAGAGGAGAGTTTATGAGCTAAGATTTAGACTACAATGGTAACATCCATGGTAATGATGGAAAGGTAAGATAAGTTGTATCGATGAATAACTTAAAGGATCATATGGAGGGTGGCATCAGATCGTGTTCAAGGTAGTGTTGGGTAATGATTATAGGAGATGTGGTCGGTCTGACCGAAATTCACAAGTATGCAATCATTTGACGTCATCGTGACCGAAAAGGAATCATGGTTTGACATGAATTAAGATATGACTTAAATCATTCACACGGTGTGATGTTGGATCATGGAATTATGATGTTCCTTCATCATATGAACAAATTTTTTTGACCAGAGTGTTTGAGAATGAAATTGGTCCTGTTAGAGGTATAATTACCTCATACTCTCAACATTTCATACCCATCCCATCAAAAGATTCAAGTGTATATGAATGATTTCTATAGTAGGAAATATACACAAGGAATTGCAGAAGTTCATGGTAGGGAGCATGAAATAATTAAGGAAAGGAGGATGCATGAGAGTAACCACACGTTTAATACATAATTAGTCTGATTCTTTAATAAAATGAGATAAAATAATGAGCTTATACCTCTTATTACCTGAAGCATTTGTATCTATCAACAAAAAACCTTTGATTATAGGATAAAAATTACCAAAACTTGATCACCTGTACTAGATCACAACTTAGTACCGGATCACTGCAGAAAATTGTTATAGTATCGGACCAACACAGACCTTCTCCCTTAGTACCGGATTGATCTAAAAATGAAGAAGACTTGTATTCTTGAAATTATTTGCAAGATTTAATTCATGTGTTAAAACGCAAATGGATCAATTTTGCAACACAACTTTAATATAATTTACTCATTCAAGATGCATATAAACAACAACAATAAACGGTGAACAGAAAACACATAACACAACAAATGATAAAGGAGTTCACTCCTCTCTTGGGCTACATCTCCTGGTCCAGCTTCCAATGGATCTTTTGTATTATTTTCTCAAAGTGCTCAAATATGTGCTTTACAATGCTCAAAATTCCAAATAGATGGCTCCAATGGCTTTAGAACGTACAAAAACCCCTAGCTAGGATTTTTTGGCACCTCGTTTGGCCAAAAATTGAAGAAGATAGGCTTCCTGGAAGTTCCCCTTCAAACTTGTTGTCTTTGGATCGCCAAAATGCACCCTTGTTGCCTCAACCTAGCCCCCACATGCATTTATTTGGAAAAAACCAGCACTGGGCTCAACCGCACAATCGGTGCGAACTGTAGGACAGTTATGGGTGCACCTAGCCCCTAACTGCCAAGGCCGTGGTCGTGTGACCCATGTGACCACACGCAAATGCAAAATGGGCTCTGTTTCAAAGGCGAACATATAATGGAAAAGTGTTGGGCATTGGTTGTATAACCATTTGAACCACAATACAAATCCGTGCGTGCACCAATGGTATGACCAAGGGTCATATGATATGGTATATACAACCGGGGGCTGGGGCTAAGCCCTAGCCCGGACCCCCGCACCAACCATACACCAACTCAAACTTAAATAATTTCAAACCCATTACATAGTAAGAAATACTATGGTGGCGCATTGGTAGCATGGAATTTGCAAAGGCTTTGCATGTGGGTGGAGTTCACGGGGTCGATTCCGGTGGACTCCAAATAAATTTTATACAACCAACCAATAACAGGGTGCCATGTGGCACCGTACATCCAACCAAAAGCTGCCACGTGTCGCAATATCATTCATCAACATATGTCAGCCAATGAATGCCACGTTTCATATGGTCCTGCCAATTTATATCTGCCACATGTCGTATGGACATGCCACGTCAGCATCTGTATGGACTGTACAGTCAACATCACTTTTTTTTCGCATGTTTGACATTTTGAATAGAACGTGATATCTCTCTCATCTGCCGTCCGTTTGAACCCAAATGAGTTGCATTGGGTTCATGACGATGAGGCCTATGCTCCCGTTCGATTTGAAGTGATTCTAAGAACTTTGAATTTTTGAGCAAAATTTGATCCCCTGGATCACACCTCCCCATTGGAAAGCTTTTGGACCTCCAAAAGACTATTTTCAGTCTATCTAAAGATGAGGGTATAGCTCCCTCACCTTTCCAACCTCAATCCACTTGGCTTTTCTTGGATTTGTACCTTTAAGACCAACTCGAAGATACTCCACATTTCCTCATTTTGAAGTTCTCATTCTCCTGTCAAGGATTGTGTCTTCATGTAGTTTTGTAAGATATTCTGGGGAAAAATCATCTATAGAAGGAATTTGAACATGCTCTCCTTGATCATCAATCAAAGGAGGCTCATATAATTTCAAATTCTCAACATTAACAACTGCATACATTTGCATATAAGGAGGCAAATCTAAATGGAAGGCATTGTTACCAATCTTGTCAATAATCTTGAAAGGACCATATTGAATTGGTTTCAATTTTTTACCTTCTCCTTTAAGCCTCTCCTTACTAATGTAAAGCCAAACTTCATCTCCAACTTGGAAACTGTGATCAACATGATGCTTGTCATGTCTTGTCTTGTACTTGGCTTGACTCTTTTCCAACTTCTCTTGTACCATTTGATGTATCGACTAAATTTGTTCAATGAACTTTTCTGCCCTATCAATGCCATATTGACCATCAATAGCAATATCCTTCCCAAAGATAAAATTTAAAGGAGATTTGGGCAAATAGCCAAAACATGCTTCAAATGGCGACGTTTGAGTTGAAGAGTGCTTATCTCGATTATAAGCATGCTGAATGTAGTGTAAATGCTCATCCCAAAGTTTAGGATGCTTGCTGCAATAACCATGAAGAAGATGCACCACTGTTCTATTTACCACTTCTGTTTGACCATCGATTTGTGGATGAAAATCCGTGCTTTTTTTCATTTTGGTGTCCATGAGTGCCCATAAACTCGACCAAAAAATTCTAACAAATCGAGAATCCCGATCAGAAATAATGGATTTAGGCAATCCAAAATGCACCCAAATATTTTGAAAGAACATTTGTGCCGTTTGCTCAGCTGTAACCTACTTCTTACAAGGCATCAAAATACACATTTTTCTAAATCAATCAACCACAACATAAAGATAATCATGATTTCATTTAGACATAGGTAGACCTCCTACAGAGTCCATAGAAATACTTTCCCAAGGACAAAAAGGAACCGGAAGTGGAGTATACAAACCCAATGTTCAATTTCTAGGTTTGCTTGTGGCACATAATGAACATCCTCAAACATATCTCGAAACACTTTCATTCATTTTAGGCTAATAGCATTACCTTTGCAAATTAGCCACTGTCTTGCCTACACCAAAGTGACCAGCAATAAGAGAAGAATGGGCTTCTCTTATTATGTTGATTCTTTCACCCCGTGGAATACATATCTTGCCAAGATGATACAAAAGATTATCATGCACATGGTAATCCAATTCCTCAACATGGTTAGAATGACACAAAGTCTCATATACTTCTTTAAAATTAGTATCTAAAGCATATTTCTCAACATAACTCTCATGCATGATAGGACTATGCTTAAGAATAACTGAAGCACTAATAATAGGCCTTGAAAGCATATCAACAACT
>ML811052.1:234017-258472 GCA_009831015.1 Picea engelmannii
CCACCAAATGAGTGTTGCACTATCCAATCTTAAATAAGCAAGCTGAATCTTAGTTTCATCATCTTGAATTTTTTGTATCCTACAATACACCTCAATCTGACGAATCCAATTATCTAATTTCTCATCATTTACTTCTCCATTGTACATTGGCAATTCAAATTTAATGTCAAGCTTTAACAAAGGAATTTGTGAAGGAGTTTTACCATGTCCTTTTTGAGAATTTGGAAGAGGTCTTGAACTGGTAGAAGAAGAAGAATATGGAGGTGAGGGTGGTGGAGAAGCACCATTCCCTCCAATTCCATTTGGAGTTTTATCACCACTATCTCCCTTGTGTTTTGAAGGGTTGGAGTCTTCACCTTGCAACCTTGTATTCCTTTCTTCCATCAAGAGTTTCATCATTTCTCTCATTTCCATGAAAGCCTTTCTGAGATCTTCATCTTCTACAGGAATATGTTCATGACTCTCTTCATGAGCCATACTTGGTGAATGCCTCTTTGAAACTTGCGGTGATGATATAAGCTTCCTCCTTCAAGGATGAGAACATGGCTCTACAAGTTGACCTTCTCGTCTTGTGAGTTTCAACCTTGTGAGCATCAGAAAGAAAAACACTTGCAAATAATCAAGTCTTCAAAAACCTATTCTCTGATACCAACTTGATCTAAAAATGAAGAAGACTTGTATTCTTGAAATTATTTGCAAGATTTAATTCATGTGTTAAAATGAAAATGGATCAAATTTGCAACACAACTTTAATAGAATTTAATCATTCAAGATGCATATAAACAACAACAATAAACGGTGAACAGAAAACACATAACACAACAAATGATAAAGGAGTTCACCCCTCTCTTGGGCTACATCTCCTGTTCCAGCTTCCAATGGATCTTTTATATTATTTTCTCAAATTTCTCAAATATGTGCTTTACAATGATCAAAATTCCAAATAGATGGCTCCAATGGCTTCAGAACGTCCAAAAACCCCTAGCTGGGCTTTTTCGGCACCTCGTTTGGCCAAAAATTGAAGAAGATAGGCTTCCTGGAAGTTCCCCTTCAAACTTGTTGTCTCTGGATTGCCAAAATGCACCCTTGTTGCCTCAACCTAGCCCCCATGTGCATTTATGTGGAAAAAAATAGCACTGGGTTCAACCGCACAACTGGTTCAAACTGTAGGATGGTTACGGGTGCACCTAGCCCCTAACCGCCAAGGTCGTGGTCATGTGACCCATGTGACCACGCGCAAATGCAAAACGGGATCTGTTTCAAAGGTGAATAGATAATGGACAAGTGTTGGGAATTGGTTGTATAACCGTTTGAACCACAATACAAATCCATGCACATGCGAACAATATGAACAAGGGTCATATGATATGGTATATACGACCAGGGGCTGGGGCTAAGCCCCATCCGAGACCCCCGTTCCAACCATACACCAACTCAAACTTAAATAATTTCAAACCCATTACATAGTAAGAACTACTATGGTGGCGCATTGGTAGCGCGAAATTTGCAAAGGATTTGCATGTGGGTGGAGGTGATGGGGTCAATTTCGGTGGACTCCAAATAAATTTTATACAACCAACCAATAACAGGGTGCCATGTGGCAGCCCACAACTGGGCCATGTGGCACCATACATCCAACCAAAAACTGCCACGTGTCACAATATCATTTGTACACATCTGCTAGCCAATGAATGCCATGTGTCATACGGTCCTGCCAATTCAGCTCTGCCATGTGTCATACAGACATTCCACGTCAGCATCCGTACGGACTATATAGTCAACATCCCTTTTTTTTGCATGTTTGACGTTTTGAAAAGAACGTGATATCTCTCTCATCTGACGTCCATTTGAACCCAAATGATTTTCATTGGGTTCATGACGACGAGGCCTACGCTCCCATTCGATTTGAAGTGATTCCGAACACTTTGAATTTTTGAGAAAAATTTGATCCCCTAGATCACGGATGAACACAGGGGTGAATTTGTTGCAGTACTGAATGAACACATGGTTGAGTTTGTTGTAGTACTGGACAACACTGATATTTTCCCAGTACCATATGAACACATGGTTGAATTTTTTGTAGTACGAGAACAACACAAAGATTTTCCAAGTACCGGATGAGCGCAGAGGTGAACATTGTAGCAGTACCAGAACATCACAGAGATGTTATCCAGTACCGGATCACCACAAGATTTTATTCCGGTACTCAATGAGAATTTGATAAGGTACCTGGTGGCATATTCTGTAGACTAGAACTTTGTAGGTTGTATTTTGTAGAAATTGCTGGCATTTTCTGTTGCTATGGAAGAGAACATGTGATTTTATTCTACTGAAAGACCATAGAGGTAAAACAACAAACAACATGTGGTACATAAACTATGAAATTGCAGAAGAAGTGTCAGAATATGAGGCAAAATAATTCAATGACTGGGCTCCAATCTATGTAACAAGAAGGTACTCTGTAGATGGACAACCTCATGTTGAGATTCATAATCCTCCTCTTTTTGGAACCAAGATGATCATTGCTCTTGTTGCCACTTCCATTTTATTACAAAAATAACCCTAAATACTACTATTCTATGGATTTTTCTCGAGCCCAGATTAGTTAATGCTCGTGGGTTTTCAATTTTTAGGAGTCTGAAAATCTTAAAGAAAAATCCATCTATTGTCCCATGGATTTTTCTCAAGCCCAGGCCAGTTCTTTCTCGCTGACATTTTCAATTTTTAGGAGTCTGAAAAACTTAAAGAAAACTCCATTTAGTTCATTTTCCATAAATGATCTACATGAGAACACAATCAACTTTTTTTTTTGTTAGTAACACCAAAATTTCTATCTAATGACACACCTATTTACAGATATGTACAGAGCCAAATTAATTCACACAATAAACTTACTGTGGTGGATCAACAGGAGGAGAAGTCCCCTTTCTTACTAGTTTCATTTCATAATTTTGAAGAACATGTCTGATAAAATCCTCCTTGGATAGAGGCTTATGATAAACCTTCAATCGATGTCCATTCAAAATAAAGGAGGTTTGATTCTCATTAGTAGTCTTTATCTTAACTGAACCATTGTTGTAAACTGTATCAACTTCATAAGGTCCCAACCATCTAGTAGATAATTTACCTTTAAAATTATTGAACCTACCATCATATAGTAGGGCTCAATCACCTGACTGAAAAGACTTCTTCTTGATGTAATATCATGCCATTTAGTCCTTTTTTCTTGTATAAGGTTAGTCCTTTGAAGAGCATATTGTCTGATGTCATCAAGCTCATTCAACTGCAATAGCCTCTATATTTTAGCTTCATCCAAATCCATCCCTAATTACATGGCAGTCCTGAAGGTTTTCACTTGAAATTCTATGGGAAGCAGCACTTGCTTCCCATATACCAACTCATAAGGTGTATGGACCATTGTGTTTCTCCAAGATGTTATATAGGCCCATAAAGCCTCAGGAAACCTATCAACCTAGTCTTTATGATGTAGTTGAACAGTCTTGGTATGAATAGCTTCTATCACCTTGTTAGTTGATTCCACCCACCCGTTTTCCTGGGGGTGATAAGGTGAATATTTTCTATTTTGATTTTATATTGTTCAGTAATAGCTTTAACCAAATTGGAGGTGAATTGGGTTCCTTGGTCAGTGAATATTTCTCGAGGCACACCAAATTGAGTAAATATTTCTTCAAAAATAAAATCTACAACAGATTGTTCACTAGAAGAATATAAATCTTTAGATTCCACCCATTTGGTCACATAATCTGTACAGGCTAAGATGTACTTCTTCCTTCTAGACATAGGGTTAATGGGTCCTACAAAATCCAAATCCCATTTCTCAAAAGGTTCAATTTCTACCTGATCTTGGAGAGGCATCTCATCAACTGTAGTAGGTTTTCCCATCCTCTGATAATCATCACAATTGGCCACATACTTCTTTGCATCCTTGAAAATAGTTGGCCAATAGTAGTCGGACTGTAATATCTTGTATGTTCTTCTTTTATCAGCAAAATGGCCTCCACATGGACCATCATGATAGGATTTGAATATCTCATGCATCTCATCCTCCCAAACCCACCTTATAATCACCAAACTAGGCCTAGTTCGGTATAAACAATCATCATGCCACATGTAATTGACACTCAGTTGGATAATTCTCTCTTTTTCTCGGGAGGGAAGATTCAGAGGTAGCTTTCTTATTACAAGATAATTGGATACATCTGCATACCAAGGAATGCAAGTAGAAATAGAAAATAGATTCTCATTTGGAAAATTTTCATCTACTGGTGCATTATCACTTATATGAATGAGTATAGACAAGAAATCAACAACTAAATTATCTCTTCCCAGTATATCAATGATGGCAATATTGAATTCTTGTAGTAATAACACCCATCTAGTCACTCTAGCATTTGTAACAAGTTTTTTCATAAAAAATATGATGGTTGAGTGGTCTGTATGTACAAAAACTTCATACCCTATTATGTAGTGTCTGAACTTATTAATGGCATTTACTATTGACAAGAGTTCTTTTTCAGTGACAATGTAATTTACTTCAGTAGGTGAAATATTTTTGCTGACAAAGTATATAGCATATGGAATCTAGCCTTCCCTTTGTCCTAAAATAGCCCCCAGAGCCGTATCTGAGGCATCTGTGAAGATATGAAAAGGAAGGGACCAATTGAGTCCTCTTAAGACAGGGACACTTGAAAGGTTTGTTTTTAAAATTTCAAAAAAAATCTGACATTGTTCATTCCAACAAAATTCAGCCTCTTTTGCTAACAGTTTGAACAGTGGGGCAACTAGGTTTGTAAAATTATGAATGAACCTCCTATAGTAACCAACATGCCCTAAAAATACTCTGACTTCTTTCTGTGAGATAGGGATTTTTATTTTAGAAATGATTTCAATATTGGCAAGGTCTACCCTTATTCCGACACCAGATATGTGATGACCTAAAACAATTCCTTCAGTGAGCATCATTCTAGATTTTTCATGTTCGAGGGAAAGGTTGGTCTCTTTACACCTGATCAATACTTTCTCCAAATTGTCCAATGCTTCTTGGAAATAATAACCATATACTGTGAAGTCATCCATGTAGACTTCTACACTATAAGATACCAGATATATAAAATATACAGAACATAAATAAAATGCTAGAAATGGCAGAATAATAGTAAAATATCCAGCATAATCTCCACAATAACACAGAAATGATATAAGAACAGCAATAGAAATAACACTTTGATTAAGAAAGCAATGTTCACAGGCCTCTTCGAGGGGGAAACCTCCATTCAAGCAACACTCTGTTACAATAATATCCAAGATAGGGTTTTCATATCCTCGACCTTTATTTATACAAAATGTCTATCAAGAGAAGAATCTAGAGGAAGATCCTTCTAGAAGTGGAAGCTTCTATTAGGTCTTCTTAAATCCGACTTATTCTATTTTATTGAAAGGCCTTATTAATATTGACCTTTATTACATCCAAATATATTAATCTACATATGTGCGGGTTAGGACCCTAACATGTCTGCCCCTTTAAAAACAACCTTGTCCTCAAGGCTTGAGATGAGGAAACTGCTGCAGAATGGTAGCTCATTCCCAAGTGGCATCTGTTGGATTCATATTTTTCCACTGGACTAGCACTTCCTTGATGGTTTGCTGATGCAGGCAACGCTCACGCTGGTCCAAAACTACTTCTGGTTGTAGCCAAATAGACCATTCTT
The DNA here is from genome assembly GCA_009831015.1 of Picea engelmannii. Taxonomy (NCBI): domain Eukaryota; kingdom Viridiplantae; phylum Streptophyta; class Pinopsida; order Pinales; family Pinaceae; genus Picea; species Picea engelmannii. The sequence continues at coordinate 239,747 of ML811052.1, forward strand.
CAGCTAACTCGGGAAGGTTGGTTTGAATTTGGCACCGAGTTCCAATCACCTTCTTTAAGCATGAAACATGAAAAACTAGATGTATCTTTGACTGACTAGGCAGAGCTAACTGATATGCAACTTGTCCCACATGTTTGAGAACTGTATAAGGACCATAAAATTTGGGCTCTAGTTTCTGACAATGCTCGGCCTTGAGGGAAGTTTGCTTGTATGGTTGCAGTCGCAAAAACACCTGATCCCCTTCTGCAAATTGACGTTCAGAGCGACCTTGATCTGCTTGTTGCTTCATGCGATTTTGTGCCATGACCAAGTTCTCTTTAAGGGTATGAAGAATATCCTCTTGAACTGTAAGTGTTTTTTCAACCTCCTAGACCTTCGAGGTACCCAGTAAGTATGAGAGAACTGAAGGTGGATTTTGTCCATATACTGCTTCAAAAGGAGTCATGCGAGTAGCTATATCATAGGAAGTGTTGTACCACCATTCGGCTAGGGGTAGCCATTGAACCCACTAATGTTGTTTTTCAGAAGAAAAACACCTAATATATGTTTCCAAACACTTGTTGACAGCTTATGTTTGACCATCAGTCTAGAGAGGATAAGCTATGCTGAGATGCAATTGGGTGCCCTGGAGCTTAAACAATTCTTGCCAAAAATTGCTTGTGAAAGTTGGGTCACGATAAAAAACAATAGAGTGCGGCATGCCATGAAGCTTAAAGACCTATTCCATGAAAAGTTGAGCCACCGTGGATGTAATAAATGGGTGTTGAAGAGCACAGAAATGAGAATACTTGGAAAGGTGATCCACAACCACCATTATGACTGATTTATTCCCTGATTTGGGTAAGCCAGTAATAAATTCCATAGAGATATCCTTCCAAATAGCCAGTGGAATCGGAAGAAGTTGTAGTGTGCCCGAAGATTTGACTGTTTCTCCCTTTTTGCGTTGACACACCTCACATTCAGCTACAAAATTACAGATGTCTTGTTTCATACCATCCTAAAAAAAAGAACGTTTGACTTTGTGATATGTTTTGGTGAACCTTGAGTGCCCCGTTGTGAGTGTAGCATGAAGCTCAAAAAGTACCGTGGATTTAAGCTTTGATTGTTTACTTAAATACAAACGGCCTTTGTATCAAAGCTTATCCTGTAGCCAAGAGTACCCTGGGGGAGTCGGAGCCTTGCTCTGCAATTGTTCGATCTGATGCGAACTTTTGGGGTCTTGAAGCCATTCCTGTTGCACAGCTTGGAGCCAATCGGGTACAATGAAGGAAAGAGAAAAAAGGGATCCTTCTTCTTCATATTTTTGGGACAGTGCATCCACCACTACATTGTCTTTTCCCTTCTTGTAAATGATCTCATAATCATAACAAAATATCTTAGTCACCCATTTTTGTTGTTCTTGGGAGAAAATGCGTTGTTCCAGAAAGTACTTGAGGCTTTGATGGTCGGTCTTGATTTGGAAGCATTGCCCCAAGAGATAAGGGCACCACAACTCAAAGACATGCAAAATAGCCAACATTTCCTTTTCATAAATGGGTTTGCCCATATTCCTTTCAGACAATTTCTTTCTAGTGAAGGCCAAAGGTCGACCCTCTTGCATAAGGACAGCACGGATTCCTTTCCTTGAGGTATCACATTCCAACACAAAGGTCTTTGTGAAATCAGGAAGGGCCAGAACCAGAGTGATGCACATGGTCATCTTCAAGGTTTGAAAATCTTGAGCAATGGCTAGATTCCAAGTGAAAGAGTTCTTTTTTAGGAGAGCAGTGAGAGGTGTTGCAATCTTTCCATAGTTCTTAACAAACTTGCAATAATACCCTGTTAAGCCCAGAAATCCCCGCAAGATTTTAAGAGTCTTTGGGTGTGGCCAATATTGCATAGCTTCAATATTTTTCAGATCCACCCTGATGCCATCCTTGCCAACCACATGACCCAAGTATTCTACTTCTGAGGCACCAAAATCACATTTGGATTGTTTCAGGAAAAGTTGGTGCTGGGAGAGGAGATGGAGAACTTGATCCACATGAGTAATATGGTCGGTCCAGGTTTTTCTATAGATGAGGATATCATCAAAGAAAACTAAGACAAAATGATGGAGAAAGGGATGAAAGACATGATTCATGAGGCTTTGGAAGGTGGAGGGAGCATTACACAAGCCAAAGGGTATGACCAAAAACTCATAGTGGCCCTCATGCGAAAGGCCATCTTGGGAATGTCTGCCTCTTTCATACGTATCTGGTGATAGCCCGAGCGAAGATCAAGTTTAGTAAATAATTGGGTGCCACTCAATTCATCCAGGAGGTCATCAATGACAAGAATGGGAAATTTGTCTTTAATGGTCAGTTTGTTGAGGGCACGGAAGTCAGGACACATTATCCAAGAACCTTCTTTCTTCAAGACCATGACTACAGGAGAAGAATAAGGGCTCGTACTAGGGTAGATAACACCTTCATTAAGGAGTTCCTGGACCATTTTATCAATTTCATTTTTTTGTGAGAAGGGGTGGCGATATGGACTGTTATTGGGAGGACGGCTTCCGGGTACAAGGGGAATGGAATGATCATGAACATCATGGGAAGGAGGGAGGCCTTGGGGAGTGGAAAATACCAATTGATGTTTAGAAAGGAGAGCTTGGAGGTCATGCGGCACCGGGGGTGTTTCTGTTGCTTGAATGGCATGGAGTTGGGCAATGACACCAGAATGACCTTTTTTGAGCAGCTTTTCCATGCGATGGGAACTAATGACCTCAAGCGAACCAGTAGTGATGCCCTAGAATTTATATTGGTGGCCTTCCTGGTCGAATTGCATGGTTAATGCCTTAAAATCCATGAGAATGGGACCCAAAGTTCTTATCCAGTCGGCACCCAACACAATGTCACAACCACCCATGTCGATAGCAAACATATGGGATTTTAGGTGGTAGTGACCGATTTGGAGACGCACATTTTCACAGCACCCTCCACATTTCATGGAACCACCATTGGCAATCATGATTTGGAAATTATTGACAGCATGGATGTAGCAATGAGTTTCTTGGCCGATGCGGCGATGAATAAAATTATGGGTGCTTCTACTATCAGCCAGAATGATGACCTTCCGATGCTTGATGTAACCAATTAACTTGAGGGTTTGGGGAGTGGAAAAACCAGTGAGAGCATTGAGGGAAATGACAGGTTCTACTTCGGGAGGGTCTGAGGGAGGGGTTATGTCAGTGATTTCAGGTGACTCGGACACAAGGGGAGTTTCAACATCCTCTTCTGAAATGTCCTCAGAGATGGCCATACAAATCTTTTGTTCCTTACACTTGTGGCCTCAGAAATATTTGTCATCACAATTATAACAAAGGCCTTTGAGTTGGCGTTCAACGATTTTATCCCTGGTCAATTTTTGGATTTTTAATGGGGCGGAGGGAGTACGGGGATTGACAGGTTTAGGGATGGGGATAAAGGAGGGTTTTCGGTTTTGAGATGATACCACGTGTTGTGCTTCTTTATCTCTTTTAGTAGCCTCCACCCAAGTCGAGGGTCGAGCCATGAGGACATGGGCCTGAATCTCCTCCTTGAGGAAACTAATAAAACACTCTCGAAAGAAAGCATCAGTCATGCCCTCTGTTTGAAAATCCAGACATTCAAAGACAGCTATGAAGTCTTCTACTGTTCCAGATTGCTTCAACTTTGTCAAATGACCCAAATGGTTGGTGTCCGTGTCAAAGCGTTCATAAAGCTTAGTCACAAATTGGGTCCAAGCAATATACCCTTGACGGGAAGTTTTTATCCATTGCCACCATTGCCAATGTTCTTGATTTAGATGGAGAACACCATATTGGAGTTTGGCCAAGTCATCGATAATGCCATATAAAGAGAAATAATGTTCCATTTGGGTTACCCAACCAGTTGGGTCCGAGCCATCAAATTTGGTCACGTCCACCCTCGGAAGGCGTATGTCACGTTGAATGTGATGGGACTGAAAGGTATGGGAATGGGAGGAAGCTTCGCCTTCATTCCTTGGATGTGCTTCAGAGAAATAGTCATCTGTAGGGATCTTCAATTTGGTGCAGAGTGTTGCAAAGATAGATTCAAGCTAGGTGGTAAGTTCTTGCTTGACTTCCTCCATTGAGGATTGCATGGTTGTATTTATGGTAGCATTGATGGACAAATCGATGGAGGAAACAATAGCACTGAGTTGTTTTACTTCTTTTTGGGTTTCTAGGAAACCAGATTGCATGGTGTTGAAGCGAGCTTCCAGGTCTTGGCTATGTGTATGGGTGAACTGAAAAGGGGCGGGTGGGGTCAATTTTTTTTTCTAAAAATGATATGGATGAAAGTGATAAGGGTGGAGAGATGAATCCAATGGAATTGGTCTCAAATAATGGTGAAAAAAATTTCAGACTTTTTTTTTTTTTTTTTTNCTTTTTTTTTTTTTTTTTCACACCTGTGGAGTTATACTCTGGTCTGAAGAATACTACAGTGATGAAATCCCCAAATGTTTAACCAGAAAGAGATGCGTATTTACTTGGAAACCCGAACATAGTTGCACAACAATAGATCTGGTCTGTTTTTAATTCATTTATGTTTCTGTCCCCCAAGGGTTAGGTATTCAAGGGTTCTACAGACAAGGGTTTGCCCTATTCTATAGCTCTATGATATACGTGCGGGGTCCAATAGTAGTACTCGACCCAATATCTTAGGGCACTAACTAAGGAGGATAGACCGTTCCCTTAGCCGTACTACCCGACTACCCAGGTACTAGAGAGTATATTTCCGAGTGTTGTTCTTGGTGACATTATAGTAGTCTGGCGGCCGATAGGTTTATCTAAAGAGGGCTTCAGGAAATCTAGGTTGATCCGTACATAGGTGTTGTCTGATGCGCTACCACTCGAAGGGGTACCAACAGGGGTTACAAGGATGGCTAACAGATGTGCACTTAAGAACCACTTGTATTTCCTGTGTGTATGAATCCCTCAACCGTGGGTTTATGCACGTAACGACAGATCTCTATGGTTTAAAGACGCCAGAATACGTCTCTACCCCGGAAAAAAAATCCCACAATTTCTGCCAAGGAAAGTGCTCTGATACCACTTGTAAGATACTAGATATATAAAATATGCAGAACAGAAATAAAATGCTAGAAATGGCAGAATAACAGTAAAATATCCAACATAATCTCCACAATAACATAGAAATTATATAAGAACAACAATGGAAATAACACTTTGATTTAGAAAGAAATGTTCATAGGCCTCTTCGAGGGGGCAACCTCCAATCGAGCAGCGCTCTATTACAATAATCTCCAAGCTAGGGTTTTTATACCCTCGACCCTTATTTATACAAAATGTCTATCAAGAGAAGAATCTAGAGGAAGATCCTTCTAGAAGTGGAAGCTTCTATTAGGTCTTCTTACATCTGCCTTATTCTATTTTATTGAAATGCCTTATTAATATTGACCTTTATTACATCTGAATATATTAATCTACCTATGTGCGGGTTAGGACCCTAACATACATAGTCATGGGTCAAATCAAAGAAAATGTCTAGGAAAACCATTTAAAAGGTGGAAGGGGCATTACACAAACCAAAAGGAAGAACCCTATAATCATAGGTACCCCATGGGCAAGTAAATGTGGTTTTTGTCCTGATCTTCTGGTGAAATTTGGATCTAATTGTAACCACTAAACCCATCCAAGAAAGAAAAATACCTCTTCCCAGACAAAGTGTCCAAGACCTAGTTTATGAAAGGAAATGAAAAGTAATCGATTTAGGCATCCTTGTTCAATTCTCGAAAGTCCACACAAATCATCCATTTACCATTTTTTGTAGGGACAATAACTAATGGGGATACCCACTTTCTATCCGATATAGGGTAAATAAAATTGGCATGCAAGAGTTTTTGAAGTTCTTCTTTCACTATTCCTTTTAAGGATGGATTCATTCTTCTTTGGGGTTTCCTAATAGTCCTGATTTGGTCATTGGTGTAAATATGATTCATACATGTGTCTGGGGGAATCCCTTTCATGTTGGAGTAATCCCATGCAAAAGCACCAGATTCCCCTTGAATCATTTGAATCAATTTTTGTTGTTGATCTGTTTCTAAGCTAGCATTGATATACAAATATTTTCCAGAACTGATTTCAACAGCCTGGACAACTGATTCTTTCCCTTCATATATTTGTGAAATGGTGGAGACTGTAGAGATGGAGGGGTGCCATATTTCCTGAAATTAAGAGCTGAAGATATGTGTATATTCTAGAAAAGATTGATCTTATTCAATGCATTTGGTATTAATAAAAAACAGGCTTAAAATTTGTTCTTTCATTTTCTATTGAACTCCTTTTACTTGTTCGAGTGTTAACAAGGGATGAGTATAGTCCTCCTCCCCATAGGGATTCTCCAACCAGAAGGGAACTTCAGTGTCTGGTTGGGCAGGAGGAAAGAGGATAATTTTTTGAATTTGTCTCCCATTGAAGATTGTCATCTCTCCAGACTGACAACTAATAAACGCATCACCAGTGGCCAACAAAGGTCGGCCAAGCACCACTGGGTGTCCTGGTTTGGAGGATTTTGGATGAATCACTAAGAAATCCACAAGGTACTCCCAAGAGGACAAAGTGACTGTTACATAATCTAAACTTCATGTTGGGCTGATAACTGATTTTTCTGCTAATTCCAACAAAGTCTACGTTGATCTTAGGTGATTTAGTTATAGCGTTTTCATGGTGTCAACCGACATAACATTTATCGCTTCTCCTAGATCAATAAGTGTGTTTGGAAAAGAAACACCATTAATCTCTATGGTAATCAATGGATTTCCTGGATCATTATATTTAGATGTCATTTCTGATATAAATTCTAATAATTGTCCAACCACCTGTATGACATGAGGCTCCTTCCTCTTCCTCCCTGTCTTTTTAATGCAAATATCCCTTACAATCTTATCATAAATAGGAATTTCCTTGATGGATTGAAGTAGGGGAATCGTTACACATATGTTTCTAAGTTCAGTCTCTAGATTATGCCCTAGAGGTAACTTAGATTTCTTCACAAGTAACCTTTTTGGATAAGGGGGAGGATTAGTTTTTTGAGGTATTTCTAGTGGGTGAGGAATGCGAGGAGTAATTTACTATTGTATAGGGGTGTCTCTTTCTTCATCTGATTGGTTAGCCATTTGTTCTTTTTCTTCAACTGCTTGGTTATCTATTTTTTATTCTTCTTGAATAACCACAGTAGGATTTGGTTTATTCAAAACCCTCCCCGATATTAATTCAATTCCATTAAATGAGGCAGGATTTATCACATAAGTGGGGAAGGTTTGTACTTCAATATTTTGTACCAACTATGTAGGTCTATTGTTTGGATTAGGAATGGGTTGTGCAAGAATAGTGGTAGGCCAAGGAGGGTTTGGGATAGGTGCAACTTGCATTTTTTGTTGCAGATTTGGGTTCATAGGCAATGTAAGTTGTGTTGGCACGAATTTGATTAGACTGGGGTCCTTCTCAGGTTACCAAAAAAAGGTACCATGTAGTCTAGAGCACTGTCATTTTCATCTCCTCTGAAGAGAAGAAGTCTCACCCGAAGCGCTGCTAAGACAAATAGATAGGGAAGGGTAGGGAAAAGACTAAAGAGGATCCATAGAGCAGTAAAAATGCATTCCTTTTCTTGCGCAAGAGACATTAACAGATCTGAAACATATAAATGCAAGAGTAAACATACAAAGACACAACATATTTTTAAATTTGTTCCTACTTCCTATTATCTTTAGGATCTTTCTCCGATTATAGACTCAGAATTACATAGTAGGGTTCAGTACAGACTCTTGGCTCTAGACCTCTGCCACATAGCTCTAATTCTCCAACTGATAGGTCCAATTCATTACAGACTCAGACTTGTCTATTTTTGACTTACAACAATTATACACAGCTAATCCTAAAATCTGGGCGACTCTGACCAACTTGAATCGACTCAACCCAACCGAATAACCCATGCACTATCGAACCAACATACGAACCCTTTTAAAATTATGTTCATCCCTATATATAGTTGGGGTGTGTCTTCTTTCTTGGCTTTCACACTTCTTGTTATGTTGCAACCATTTTTTGCTTCATTGGCGTTGCGCTAACTTCCACAATTGCTTTATGTTGCTCTTTCTCCCGACCTGTGATGGAGTTTGTGCAACTCATGATTAGTCAAAACCTGCATGATTCTTTCTCAAAAACAAAGGGCCCAACAATTTGTTGCTGCAGCTGTGGAGTTGGAGGGAGAGTCGGGGGATTAAATCCCAGTAGCAACTGAGAGATATTGGAAGGGTATTGTGGGTAGGTGGGAAATGTTGTTGGATGAAAGGTAATATTCCCATATGCATTCCCCCTCCATCCTTGTTTCCAAGGCTGGATTTGTGGTTTCTGAGGTGACCATTGAGGGTAAGATATTGGAGGTACCCATTGTTGTTGTGAATATTATGTGGTAGGATCTACAAACATATTAGGGTTTTTTTGTCTCCATGCCCTCTTGGAGGGATATGATGTTTCATGAGGTTTTCCCCCTCCCTTGAAAATGGATTTTAGTCTAGGTAAAGAAGGGAAATCATTGGTAGGGTGATATTCTGTACAGAGGCCATAGATTCCGATAACATTAATAGGACATTCCTTTTCATTATGCGTTTTCCTACATCGAGGACAAAAAATTGCCAAAGTAGCATTTTCTTCTTGTTGTTTTATTTTGATTTTAATGGTATCAAGTTGGGAGCTGATGGTGTTGAGGATGTTTTTTTTGAATTTTTCTATTAGATTCCCCAATTCTATCCTAGTAACACCTCCTAGTGTGGGTTTAGTAATTTTGTTTATAGGATCCCTTACACTTTTTCTTGTTTTGGCTGGGCTGCGAGAGTATCTTTTACAATACTCTGCAATGTCTTCAAATGACTTCCGATACACATCTCTAGAACTCATGAGGTTTAGTACCTCCATACAATCATCCCTTACACCTTTTAGGAATATGGTCCTAACTATGGATGTGTCTAAGGAAAATTATTTTGTATTTTGGTAGTTATATAGGAATGTTTCTAGGTAATCTTCCAAACTTTCCTCCTCAGACTGTTGGATTTTAAATATGTCATTCCTAGCATCCATAGGTCTGTAGTAATCTTGATATTTCTGGAGGAAATTCTCCTTCATGCCATCCCAAGATAAGATAGTGTGTTCTTCCAGGCTCATAAACCACCTTAATGCTGAGTCTTTAAGTGTGGATGGAAAGAGTTTTAGTGTTTGTGCATTATCAATGTAATTATAACTCCTACATAGTATATCAAATTCAAACAAAAATGAATCAAGATATTTCGTTGACATACTTTTTTCCCTCGACCACTTTGAGGAAACCTTGGTTAGGTTTGGACCACTTTTTGGACTTTGACACATTGGTCGAGGAAGGAGTGCTCAGGCGGAGCTGAGATCACGGATATCACTTATTTTGTGGGCTATGTGGATCTAGTAAGGGGTTCTCTAGGGTTTTTGTAATTGGTTTATGGGATGTCATCCCATGGGGTTTACCCATGATTAGGCCTTATTCTAAGGGACTGTAAAAGTATAAATAAGTAAGAATGTATGGTAGAAGTAGAAGTTTTTTTGAGTAGTTTTATGGAGCTAAGTGCAAGTAGCTTGAACAACTTTGTGCCAAAGAATGTATGTGAGTAAGGATCTGTGCTTGATAGAGAATTGGCTTTGTGCCTTGACCTAGTTTTGGAAGGAGGATCCGGTGCTCAGTGCGCAGATATCCTATCCTATGTGAAGCTTGGCTATGTGGATTGGTGCACAGGAGTTTATGAATGTAAGATTCAAATGAATAATAAAGAAGGAGAAGCACTTGGTGGACGCATCCCCACAATGGGGTGAACCACGTATATCTTGTGTCTTTGGTTTACTTTGTGCTGTGTTTTCTATGTTATGAATCTGCTCAGTTCTTTTATTATTATGTATGATAGATAGATCTGTTGTTTATTAGTTCTTTACTTGTGTTAAGGATAAATGAATGTTAGATCTAACTCAATGATAAGTGCTCAGGCTATATAATCATTTATTGTTACTGCGCCGATCTATTCTTGGGTATGTTCTGTGATGTTAATAAGATTAGGAAACTAATGCATGTCATATTCTATGTGTTAATAGAGTACCCTATGAAGTGTTATTATCACATATTTTTGTCCCAGCTTGGTTACAGACACCTGCGTTCTTTAACCCCCCCTACTTCTACCTCGAGTGAGACCTCACCTGCTTCGCAGGTGTTTCCAAAAAGGTCGTTAGTCAGGGTTTTGTTGGTACACTATTAAGCATTGAACCCTGGGTCTGCCCCTGTGTCGTTGTTAGTTTTTGTGCATTATCATTGTAATTATAACTCTTACATATTATATCAAATTCAAACAAAAATGAATCAGGATCTTCTGTTGACATACCATGGAAGTGAGGTAGAAAGTACAATGGAATATTTATCATAGAAACATCTCTGGTGATGTATAATATTGGGAATCCAAATGTCTTTGTCTTTTTGTTTGAATTTCCCTCTTCATTTGCCTTATCTCCAAATATCATGTTGTAGGGTGTTGGTGATGTCTCCCCACTATGTGATGTTTCAACTACTGGGTTGTTTGGTATATCCAACTATTCCAATACCTTGTGTGTTTCCCCAATGGAAGATGCAACCTCTTCTACCACTACCTCTGTCTCTTTTCCAACTCTTCCTTCTGATTCGGTCACCAATGCTTCCCTTCTTACTTGTTGTAATATGTTTTCAATCTGAACAATAACTTCATATTTGGTGCCTTTGGATGTTGTTTCAATTTCTTCCTTTGAACTTTCTCCTCTGAGAATTGTCCTTGCACATANGGTTCAATTTTTTCTAAAATTTTGGAGGCAATAAATCCACCTTTACTATCCCTATGTCTACTCATAAAAAGAAGAAGCTAGAATACTAATGAAACACAAACTTTTAACTACCAAAGGTAAGAGGACAACTTGACTTTGAAGCAACCCCACCAAAGTGGATTCACAGGTTCTTACCTCTTGTCTTACCGTCTTCTCTCTGCCCTTAGGTTGTCCTTAAATCCAATCCAAACTCATCAAACTGATCAAAATCAAAATGCTACCTATTACCATTTACAACTCCCCGGAAAAAATGCCAAAATGTTGGTGTAAATATATGTTTAGTATAATTCACTCATTTAAATATCAATCCAAGATTCGTAATCAAAAGAGTTTTTACACTATATGTGTTGAAAACAGGTAACCTATCTATGTATGTTGTATCTAGATCAATCAAGAAACAATCAATAACATAACACTTTGTCTTTGGAATATCTGAAAAATTCACACAATTTCAAACTAGAAGATAAAGATCATAGTAAAACTCTCAAACAAACACTCAGTTGAAAAGGTTCTTGCTCCAATAGAAAGTCTGTTCATTATAGGCTCATGAAATAAAGAGATGAACTGAGACCTTGCTTCATGTAGCAATTGAATCCACATAACAATTAACACTTCAGTTGATTTACTCTTGAAAACAAGCCAATAGCAGCCTAACCAATCCCAATCAGACCTTCCTCAATACAGGAGATGATTAATATGATTGAAATACTTCATTACATGGAGCATGAAGGGTGGGGGATGAATTCTAATTGTTCATTTACCTACTGAGGAAAACACAATTATAAATTCAAAACAATAAAAATTGTTCATTTAACAATCTCAAACATCTATCCATCTTTTATTTACTAAATATCACTCTGCATAAACAAAAATAGAATCATCTACTATGCTTAGTGTATAATTGTTCATTCACACTGATCCAAAATCAAATCTATTTAGAAATATGTATTGTACTCAGGAAAGTTCATGCACTTAGAATCATTTGCAACACACAACTATTATATTTGCACACTCACACAATTAACTTATGTCACACATAAACATATACAGGGAGGCTTACCTTGGTTGGGGAAATGGGCCCTTTCCAAACCAACAAGGCATCTCTAAATAAATTACAGAACAAACACTTTACTCACACCCATGAATTGCACAAACTAGCATTCGTATTCCTTCAATTAATCAAGTGAATCAGTGATTCAACATTTCATTTCCCAGCATAACAGTGTATATTATTCCTCTACTATCTATCATCTATACAACATCCCTTTTAAAGAAGTTCAGTCTTTACAATCAAGGTTTGAATATAATTATCAAATGTTTACAAAATATTACAATTGGAGATCATAGCGTATCTCAAGGAATGGACTTCATCCTCAGGACACGAAGTGTGTGAGTCATGAAGTCTATCATGGTCTTCAAACGAACCAAGGATTCTTCCATCCAACTAATTTCTTGGAGCCATCAATAGTGTACTCGTTCAAAACGTTAATCCTGTAGACACGGGTTTAGTACCGGACTAGCACAGTAATAGATATTGGTATCATATCCACGCAACAATAGTATCGGAATAGGCACAGAGTTGGTACGAGATCAGTGCATAGGTGGTACCGGATCAACGTAGTGTTGGTACCAAATCACCGCAGAGTTGGTACCGGATTGGGCGGAGTATCAGAATAGAACAATTGATTGTTGCAGTACCGGACCAATGAATGTACCAGATGAATCTCAAATATGAGTACCAGATGAGATGATGCCTTGTCACAAAACTTCTTAATAATAATCAAAGTAATTAGGAGCATAAACAATCAACCATTTAGTCCCAATTAATCAAGAAATAAAACAAATCATGTTTTTAACATGGGTTACCTCTTTATGCATATGAATAAGGTCACAAGGTAGGTTTGTGGAAGAAATAGAAAACATATGCATATGTCAGAGGTAACATTGACGAAGATAGAAGATAATATAAGGTAACAGAGGTGTCAAAATGGAAACCCAACAATTGTCGAGTGAACTTGTCTCTTTCACACACATAAATTGGATTTGAAAGGACGTCTATTTGGTGAAAGTTTACGACTTTTTCAAACCAAGTATACTAAGATTATGAAAAAAAACATTTTTTGGCATTAAGTTGTAATTGCATCTCATTATCTTGCTTGCATTATTGATTCTATTTCTGGTTCCTGCTTTTGTATTATAAGACTATCACCTCAACAATTTGCATCACCAGCCAAGCATAGCCTTGTTTATATCCTTTGCAGCTTGACACCCCATACCCAGAAGGAAACATTCCCTGAGTGTCCCTCTCCCACTTGCACCTCCTTGCATTGAGCATAGGCATGTTCCATTGCTGGAACTATTTGCTTACTTGTGACACTCGTTTCATCCTCGGTATCATAGAATTCATTTGACTATGAAAAAACAAAAAAAACACGAGCAGGAAAACAATATTATCTTATATTGGCAGCAGTCGTGTCTCCTCTGAACATAGCATAAAATTCTTGAGTCCACTTGTCATCAAAATTTTGGGTTTAGCATGACCTTAGGAAGCTGAGCACGTTACGTAGAGTTTACTCCCCCAATTGGTTACTCTTCCAGTCCCTATGGAGAGTTTGATTGAGTCTATGTTGTCGGAGTCTTCCATATGTCTCCTGCATATCAAAGTTTCATCATTGAGTCTATGCTGTCAGAGTCTTCCATATGTCTCGTGCTCTTGTTCAAATGAAGTCTATCAACCTATGTCGACCATTCCTCATAACTATTGACTTTGCATTTCGTCCATGCCCTCAGTGTGTCTCATAGTTACATGAAGTTGTAGTCTTATTGTGCACCTTGGTCCTACTTTCATCATTGGTAGGTAACCTTGAACCCAACAATCAACATTTCATCATTGGTATATAACTAGGGGGTTTCCCTTGTGTTCGACAAAAATAAATATATACACACATTGGGATTTGTGTAGTGTCTTAGATTCCATTATCCATATTGGTGGTTTCCTCACCCTTGTCAGTAGTTTTCCTTTTTGGCTTCTATTCAGAGGGTCTTTTTTCATGTCCTTCTTACATCTGGTACACATGAAAGATGCACAGGGCCGTTGGTTTGTGAACATGTTCTTCGTCTGATTTCCTCCAAATCATCAAGCTCATGCTTTCTACCTCATGCTGAATGATGAGATATGACTCAATGCTCTCCTTTCAATGGGTCTCCTTCCATTGAATTCAACTCATCTATTCTGGAAATGAGACCTAGAGTCCTATGAGTACCTAGAGGCTTGCAATCATTAGTCCCAGGTTCTCCCGCCATTAACAGTTGGAAATACATCAATGTATCCTGATTGATGGATTCTTCAAGTGTTTGAACCTACTACTTTTATTCACACTTGTAAGAATGTACTTGGTGCCTTGATACCTACTTTCATTATCAGTAGTTTGTCTCGCATTTGTTAATGATATACCTTAATGACCAGTAATCAAACAAAGTCTCATTATGTTCGACCTCAAATCCTTTACTCACATGATGTAGGATTTCACCTTTGGCGGATCGTGTAGAACACTTGAAGACATCAGTTCATAGTCACAAATTTCTTGATTTGTTTCTATATTTCATTGAACCGGTACCTATGTGACTTTAGTGATCATGGAGGATCAGATTATACTCTATTGTATACATATATCTTCAGATTGATTTTGAGATTGGTTTTACTGGGCCTTGTTCATGACTATGACATTCTTTGGCATGTAGCCACCTTTGTATTGCCTATTCATGGCCATGAACAACTGTTTGGTGTATTTTCACATGGATCTGCAGTTTAATTCAAATTGGTAGCCATGTGTGCAAAGTCAATACAGATTGTAATATTCTCATGAGAAACTAGTTCATCCAGTTGGGTCTCCATTACTCCACTTTTGGGTATTATAATGTATTTTAGCCATTGTAGATACTCCTCTGACCTCACACATTAGGGGGCATATGTTGTAGCAATATTTGCCTCACCTTATATAAATTTTCTCAAAAGGCCTTTTTCCATTTCCCTATGCAGATTTGAAGTCCCTTTTTGCAAATCCTAGAGCTAAAAACAATATTTTTCCACATATATGCACCCTAACTACTATACAACATGCGTATATGTAGATTGCACCACTACGACCTGTGTACATTGGGTTTTGTGTCCAAAATTAAAAATAGTGTCAGGTTTCCATGTCATGTCATGGGATCCATGATCCTTGACCTTCCATATACTGGAAACGTTCTGAATCGGCCCTTCAATTCCACTTGAAGGATATAAATGGGCCATATACGAGCTATGGAAAAGAGGAGAAGAATTCAAATCTGAGAGAAAAGTTACTCTGGAGAAATTATTCACTTCATATTGAGTCTACATCCCTTTGTCCTTTTAAGTCTAAACACATTGTTCATCCCCCAAGATCTTCCCTACTTCATTGAGAACCTCATTGTCTCTCTTATATGAGATTGCATCTGGTGGATGATTTAAGTGGTGGAGGCTCAACTGGAAGGGAATTAGTTTCTCAGTTCCAAACTGTTCCGGCACATAAGTTTGTAATTAATTCACTTCTACTGATTACATTTCAATAGAAATACTATTTTCTCGTCCAATCAATATCTTGCAAATATTTGAATTGTTATTCCATGGGTATATTTGTTATGAATGTTGATGGATTATTCTATTGAATGTGCTAACTTTATATATTATCACCATATGCTTTCATTTCTTGGTTGTTGAGGACAAGTTCCAGGTGTATTTTTTTAATTCAAGTGATCAACGGTGGAATTCATCGAACGTCTGGATGAGGTTGGCTCTTTATCTTGTTTCGTTAGAATATTTTCTTATATAGCATATCTGAGATTAGATTTGATTTCTACAATAATTTTCGTCTGTTGTGGTTTACCCCTATCCATAGAGACAGAAGATACACAATACAATAGAGACACATATATAGATGGTTCACCCAGTGTGGGCTATGTCCACCAGAAAAATTGTCAGGTCCTTCCTTTTATCATCCAACAAATTAAGGTTTACAACCTACAACACACTCGATGTAACTTCCTCTTCTTTCTCTCACAGTATCCTCTCTCAGAATAAAATATTCTCAATGATCCACGACCACAGTACAATTCCCTCATAACAAAGGGTTGCCTTCTAGGAAAAAAAACCCAAACATAACTTCTACCATCAGATCTGCGACCTTATAATGAATGGTCTAGATTTACTATGAAATTACAATATACATTTACAAGGAAAATTTTCCTCCGAGGGCCCACTTCCCCCCAGACCCCCCAGGTAGGGGGATGATCCCCCTAGACCCTGCAGGGGGGGAAATCNCGCGTGGAGGGGTGTACAGTCTTCATGGGGTATAAACACAGTTGAAAGCAAATACCTATGAAACAAGAAGATAATCAGGCTTTGCAACCAACATGATCTAGTAAGTGGCCAATCTTAAGATGCTACCAATATGGAACCTCATAACATATATATTTCCTTTTCATCCCAATGGACATTTTATCAACATAAGTTTGAAAAAATACATGATCATTGAACATAGGTCCCCAATTTGAATCAAGCAATTCTACCATCTCCTCTCCTTCTATGTGTCATATTCCCTATTCCAATCTACGAGTGTCATTATTTTAGGTCGTCGGGTTCTCTTTGGTTTTCCATTGAAATCATATGAAACTCTTATATAAGGGTGATATTCTATGAGGAATACCCTCGAATATTCATAAACCATATTTTGTAGGTGGTTGGACCACCTAGAATTTATACAAGGTTCAAAAAAATTACATCGATTATACCCTTTTGTTACAAGACCTACAATGTTTTCGTATACAAATCATATTAGTGTAAAAAATATAGTTGCACCAAATGAAGTATTCCAAAAAAAATTACATATATAAATAAATCAATGAACATACTTACCCAAGAAAAATCCTAGTACTAGATAATCATGTGTTGTGTACACACATATTCCATACAACATAAAATACCTCTCCATTGGGATGGGTCTTGATACATTATATGCATGTATCCCTTCCCATGATTTCTTAAATTAATCGATTAGTGGTTGAAGGTAGACATCCATTCTCTTCACTTGTATTCTACCTAGGACTATAAGAGCCAACATAAGATATTCATTCTTTACAGACAACCATGGGAGGATATTTTGATTGACCGATACCACTGTCCAAATAGAATAGTTGGTGATTTTTAGGGAATATGGGTTAAATCCATCCATAAATATGCTTAATCGGAGTCTCTATACTTGAAACTTGAATTTATTGGGTCATGTATCCTCTATATGATTCATGGCTATTGAATCAAGTAGGATTCACATAACTCCTGGCTCACTTCTATGTGAGACATGCCACCTCTACAACATGGCTAATTTTTTTCAACGAAAGAGCCTTTGAGTCCTTGGGATTATAGCCATGTGCCTCATTATCTTACCCTTGTTTGTTTACTTATGGTACCTGTGCTGCCCACATTCTGGATATATGTGTTTATCTGCTTATTCATTTATGTTTAGAATATAATCATTCAAAAATGCATGGTATGATATGTACTCAACACCGAACATTTTTAGCATTTACTTTGCCTCTATATAGTTTTCGGGAAAGATATTATCAATCAGAAGTACCTTATGTTTGAGTAACCTACAATTAGTGGAAAACATAAATTTATGTTGTCATTAATCATGAATAAAATCAACCTGTTTCTTCATTCATTGTGTGACAAGATTCCTAAACATTTAGGGGACTTAACTATTAGTTACCTCAAAAGTCTCGAGAAATAAACATCTAACATACCATACATTTCTTTCAAGTTGTATAGTAACATTGTTGTCCCTAGCTAGGTATACCTTGCAAACATCTGTATTGGACCAAATAGAGGGGTGATGGAAATAGATTTCAAGCTTTCATAGAAGGTATTTACAACATCATCGTCATCCCTAGTTCATTTTGTTGGAATTCATCTAAAAAACTTCCCTCCATGAATTGGGTATTCCATAAGAAATCATCCATACCAACCTCTATATCATTGCCTTCATCCCCAACATGTGAAGAACTAGTGTTACTATCAAGGTTTTGAATTGGTTACTCAAGACGTAGTGGGAATTGAATAGGTGGTTGTTTCAACCATTATCGGTATGCTTCATCTCTGAGATATTTTTGTTTAGAAACAAGATCATGACTTGACATTTTAATGTGGTGAAATGGTAGATGGTGGACATGTCGCTCATCATCAAAATCCTAATTGTAAAAATATTGAACATTACATCGATAATATTAGTAGCACAATACTTTTATTATGTTCAAACATTATACCAAACACTTATTAGAAGCATGTACATTTTTTCCCAAATAATAAACATGAAACCAACCCCTTTATAAAACAAACGTTGAATTAATTTACATTAGTTCCATTGAAAATCCAAAATACAATTACTCAATCATCTTTTTCTTACTCCCTATGGAGTTGTCTACATAAAAGAGATCAAATTTATGGTGTAATATTGTTGACCGAGGTTAGTTTCTAGAAGATTCCACATTAGGATTGGTAGGGTATAGAATTTTTATATTTTCATGAAACATCTGCTTGCAATATCTTTCTCCTGATAAGAGCTTGCAGAATTTTGGGACCACGATAATATCTTGAGGATCTGAACTTGATCCTGAATATTGATCTTGCAACATTCAATGAACAATTATTAAAATATAGATGCATACATATCATAAATTCAATTAGATAAATGAATTATAAATAAAATCTAGACGTATTTCAATCCGTGTGAGAGAACTTGAAG
>ML811053.1:4592-24282 GCA_009831015.1 Picea engelmannii
CATGTACATCAACACCATAACAAGTACCAATCATGTACCATACCATGTATCAACCATGTACATCAACAATGTACATCAATAATGTACATCAACACCATACCAAGTACCAATCATGTGCCATACCATGTATCACCATATACTATAAGATATACCAAATAAGTACTATCAATGGTGTACCTCAACCAAGTGTCAACATCACCAAGAGATGTATCTCATACATGTATTTCCATATACCAAGTGTATTCCTCAACAATGTATCAATATCAATGATAGGCCTCTAACATAACAACCATACACCATATGCCAATGCTTCAAGAGTATACCAAGAACAAGCGTCAAGCATGTCCCATAGCATCATCACCGTGTAACCAAACCAGATACCAAGATAGCCACTAATACTTCTCATCAATGTACCATAACATCACCAAGGTGTACTATCAACTAAACATGCCTCTTAAGTATGTACCATACCAAAACAAAGCATAAGAAATAATCACATAAGTGTACTTGTAACATGTAGCTGACCTGCTATGTCAAATATCATAAAAACATAACCTCCTTGTCCTGAATAGCCAAGAACAAGCATCTCCCTTAACATTTGTCTTGTCCTCGGGGGACAAAGGCTACCTGTCACATGGGGCCTCATGTGACGAGAACTATACAACCTGCACAGATGCAATGCACAACACTAGTGGTCTGACCTATGGGGGACAACCAAACTAGGGTTTTCATAGATATTTTCATCCTCCTCTACAACCTTGAAACTCCCACACTTCTCACTTGTTTCTACCTCAAATTTAACCATCGCAATCTAGCCAAAATATCACTTGCTCACAAGATAGATATTCAATGAATGTGTAAGTAAATGTACATTTGAATGACTTCTTGAGGTGTATTTATACTTTTGTTGGGTAACCTCTTTCCTTAATCTTAGGGGCTTCTTGACTTTTCTTGTTGCAACCACTTTACCCTTTCATTAAACACTTGTAACCAATTAGGGGCTTCTTGACCATTCTTCAGGGCTTCCAACTTCATGAGGGAATATCTCCCTAACCATGAGGAACCATGTGGCGTAACACCTATCAACGTAAGTTACATGACGAGGACTATCCATCTATGAGTGCGTTACATGCATTTGCATTATCCTTCATGTCCTTATTCCTTGATCAACTTTGGGTCTCATGAACACACCTCAGGGGCTTCGTGTAGACTTCATCAAATGCACCCATCACATCTCCTGACATCAACCACTCTTGTTGACATTAATGTCAACTATCTCACCATCAATATCGATCACAACTCTGGGGTATCTTTAATTCTCTAAGGGTTGACATCAATGAAAACCAACTATCCAACAGCTAAAACCCCTCTGGGCCTTTAGCCCCTTATTCCCATGAAATGAGTTACAAGCCCTTCTTTGGTCAATAAGTCTGAAAACCCAAAATATAAGGAGACAGAGGGGTAAGTGTGAAAAGTGGAAAATATGGATGGGATTGGCATGATGACCCTTCAAGGAGACACCCTAGTAGAAACCCTTTTCAGGGTGACCCACTTACTAGGAAAACATGTCAAGCACCAAGGTGAAATGAGGAAAAAGGCATAACTTCCAAGCAAATGTTTTCAAAATCAAGAAAGGACCCTTTCTAACATGTTCAAGTGCTTCAATGATTAAAATGGCACTTACCACGAGACCAGACTAGTTACCTCATGGAGCAATACTTGTTGTCTTATGTGGTCCAAGCTAGTGTGATGGACAATGTTTTTACCAATTAATGGTGATGTGTGGTAAGAGGAGGGGATCCGTCCACTCATCTGGCTCTTGTCACTCTAGCTTTGCAACTTGTGGGCCTCAAGACATCATCTCCTTAGTTACGCCTAGAAATGGGGGTAACAGGTTCAAGGTAACATAAGGTAGATGATTTAGGCATAAACCCACCCCCGCACCTTAGACCCCCTCACCTTTCCCCTCTTGTGGTATCATATCCCCTGTAGGAACTTGATCTCAACCAATCTTGGTATTATTATTCTTTATTAACTACAAAAAAAAAAGATGTACGATATTCACATCACCATGGTATGGTGTCAATGTGGAAAAGTTATAAAGCATCCAAGAAAAATATTCAATAATTTAATTACAAAAATTCCAAGAGTAAAATTTGGGGTATTACATCCCCTCCCCCTTGGAATAACACCATCCTTGGTGTTGTTTATTGTAGCGGTGTCATGTCCTCATTCTTTAGCTATACCTTCCATGTCATTTTCTTCCTTATCTTGGTACACCTCAAAACTGTATCATTCCAACATATGCCTACAACAATCATCAATGTAAGCATGTATATCATAGTCATCATTAAGTATTTCATCCACATGAATTCCAATCTATCAATATTAAGTTCATAACTAAAGCATATATATTCATACCATAAGAAAAAGGTCAATACTTATCTACATGAATATGTATCTGATCCATATGGATTCCACGAATAAAACACATCTCACTATTTTCTTAGACACACCCAATGCACTCATGATCCCAAGTAACATGTTACTCGTTCAAGCCTCCTCTTCCATGGAGTCACTCACCCTCTAGTCTTAGGCATCCCCCACTCTATTACATAGTCCCTTGAATGATCCATCATTTTCCAAGGCTTCCTCACAACAAAAAAGTATCGATACTTATAGAGTCTTTCAACCAAGGTATCCCCTAGCTTTATCTAACATAGCATAGTACATCTCAATGGTGATCATGGCATATCATAGGCTCTATTGTCAAAACAATGGCCTCTTCTTCATGATTTTTATATCATCAACAATCATACGTCCTTCCTAGACATATCCATCATCTCACTTGTATCATATACATACAGTTATCATGAGATATCATCATAATAATTTCAATCAAAAATCTTTTGCTTCAAACCTGTTTCCTAGAGAAATCAGATTTCACAAGTATGAGATTATTCTCATAATGTTTGCCTCTTGCATGTGATATCACCCAATCTTCATTATGGACTTAAACTCATAGTCATATATAATACCATTCTACCTACAATCCAAAATATCAATCAATCAACAATTGTGAGAATTCATGCATATATTCCTTTTATCGTAGCATTTACAATAGCTCAATAAATGATCTCACAATTGTAACATACACATAATTCAATCAATTCTAGTTATATATCACATGAATTGAAACGAACATTTCTTTCATTATATATTCATTATTCACTCAGTTCACCCTTGCATTGCTTCAAATATATCATAATTCTATCTAAACAAAAATGTCACTATAGTCCATCATCCGTTAGGGTATTCAAAAGAAAAGGAAATGAAGAAAAAACTATAAGAGATATCTCCCTAAAATATTGCTACATATTGTTTACCAAAGTTATTTCACATCATTGGCCATAAGTGAAATAATTAAAAAATGATTTTAATACGGGAAGAAGATACCTACCAAACCACATTGTGAGAAAATACTTCACTTGACACAATACAATCTCAATTGCTAAGACAATTGCTGGATATCATGATGGCACCCAAGAATACAATCTCCAATGTTTCCTAAGCGTTGTTCTAAACATCCAATGTATGATCATGAACATTTGGTGTATGAGCATGAAAAATATCTAAAGAATATTTTATTTGAAGACAAGTTTGTACATAAATGCAAATATTTCTATGCTTAATGCAAGAGACACAAAGATGAACATTTACAAACTTGAATGGTGAAGCTTTGAATGCACATAGTAAATGAAATACTTTTCAAGCCTAAGCTAGTTGACCAAGCCTCTTTCAATAGAATAGATTTCCAAATGTGTTGTGCTTCAAAAAATCCAAAATAAATTTTACCAATGAAATCTTGTAAGTGATTTGCAAATGCAAGTGATAAAGAGCCTTCAAATATCTTTACTTGAAAACAAGTTGAAGATTCAATCTTAAATTCATGAGAATACATATACAAACTCTTTTACTCAATTCATAATCAAGCATAGGTATGAAAATTTAAATCTTTCTTTGCACATTGTATTCTTAAAATAAATGGTGCCCAATAGGCATAAATAAAGTGTTGAAAATTGCGCTAATTTGGCCAAAAAACTCTAGCTTAAAAACGAATTCAATATTCAATCATATAAAATAACTTAATGGTTGAAAATGAAATTGATATGCAATTATTATGAATGGAAATTGCAATGAGATGCCCATGATATTTCAAGCTTGAAGATGAAAATTACTAGATGCAAACCAAAGAAAAGCATGGCTAGAATTTGCACTCGTGCAATACAAAACTTCAAGCTTGGAAAGTGCAAATTTCAAGAAAACCAGCCAAAAACTTATGCCTGTAGAGTGTAATGCATATTATGGTAGTCTAAATCTTTAAAAATTGCACGAATGAAACAACATTCCCAAAAACCATGTGTTGGATGTAGGCCGAATCCGAAAGAAAGGATATTTTTGGAAAAGAAGCATGCAAGAGGAAAAAGACAACTGGAAGGAAGAGCAGCACGCGTGCATGCATGGAAGACCTAATGATGCTAGGTGTAAAATCCCCGGCCATCAACCTCTGTCGAGTAACACTAGCCAATCAAATCTATCCTTTATTTTCTGCTCTCATACCAATATGTAACATCCCCGACCATCAACCTCTGTCGGGTAATGCTACCCAATCAAATCTATCCTTTATTTTCTTCTCTGATACCAATTTGTAATGTCCCCGACCATCAACCTCTACTGAGTAACGCTACCCAATCAACACTATCCTTTATTTTCTGCTCTGCTACCAATTTGTGTGTTTATATGCATATCTATCTAATGCAAATTAACAACTATATCATTATGTTCATGCCATTATTCATGTGGAAATAACATTAAAACATAGAGAAAATATATGCATACAGAAAACATATTCTAATAATACACAGATTAATGCGGAAATGATAGTAAGCCTACACATACAACATATATGATATATCCAGGCATTACTCATCAATTATAACGCATGTACAGTTACACAACATACAATCAAAGAGATTTGGTACTTATCTTTTAACAGATGACCATCAACTACGTGCATACCTCCCACGAACCTCCCAGCCTTAAACCACACTGCTCATCACGCTCAGCAATGGTTCAACCCTGAGATGGGACTAAACTCCATCGGGCAAGGGATTCCTAGGCTAGGCAAGGACAATAGGAAAGTCACACAGATCAATAGGAAGGATTATCTCCCAGAAGCCATCTCACACTAATAGCCTATAGCCTCTCATTCCCCACATTCATGTCCCATCCCAGGAAGTGTGCCCCTTCTTTGCTCAACAGTCCTTTAACTGCTCCAATTCCCTTCCAGGGCTTCAGCAACAGGCCAGACAGGAATTCTCCGAGCACTATAGCTGCAGTTGGGATCCCTCTGGGAAATCACTTCCTCAACAACCTCTCTCACCTAGAGAGAGTTGCTTACAGGCCTGAAAACCTGCTTCTTCAGTCCCTGGGCCTGACAACTTGCCTCTTCAACCACAAGCCTGGAAACTTGCTCCTTCAATCCAACTTCTAAGTGAATTCAAGTAAGGGCGATGGAAACATCAAAGCTCGGTATGAAAAAGACGATGGCAACAAGCCACATTTAGTCAAGAAATTATGTGGCAATAGAAGCCAACTGTTAAGACACAACACAGATCAAGAATTTACAAGGTGCATTGTACTTCACATGAAATACACGGGATAACTCAAATACGACTATAGGTTACCAAAAGGTGTGCACTTGTTTAGAGGTCAAGAATGGAGAAATGGTTCAATGCGTGAATCAGTGGGTGAATCCAGAAAGGATGGCCGAATGCAAGAATTGTGAGGGTTGTGAGAGAACACGAGACTGCCCCTAGACGCGAGGATAGGAAGCAACTTGAGAATGGCGAAGGAACGTGAGAATGGGAAGTGAACCACCAACTAGTTGGCTTTCCTAGATATAAACTACATGCGCCCAGGTTGACACATGTCTTCCTAAAGCTACATGAGATCCACTTAGCACTTGTTCCCCTTCTTAGGAACTTAGGACAACACTGGTTATGTCAACCTTGACCTTTAGGAAATAATAATAAAATATTATTCCTTTATAGGTAATCCCTTTATCTTATCCCCTATGCCTAGACACTTAGCCCCCTGCCTTACCCTACCTAGTAGAGCTTAGGCCCCCATAACTCTTTCTTAGTGGTTGGTCTACACGCAACAGTGTAATTTTATTAATGATATGTGTATTTACATATACAAAAATCAGGCTCATTGGCCTTAAGTATCTAGGCTCTTCGGCCTAATAAACATATAAGTCTTCTAGCTTATAAAAACTTGGCTCACCATCCTATAAACATAATTACAATTCAGCAGGGGCTCAACCTTGGGGTGTTACAATCCCCTCCCCTTATTTTTTCACTGTCCTCAGTGCAACTTAATTACACAATAACAACAAGATTTCCAAATTCTGCAAAAATATGTGGGTACTCTTCCCACATAGCATATTCATGTTCCCATGTTGCATCCTCAGGACCGTACCAGGTCCACTAGATGTTTACAAGCCCTATGGCTTGATTCTAGAGTTGTTTGATTTTATGCTCCAGTATACGCATTGGATGCGCCTGTAAAGCACTTTCCTGCTCCACCTGAATCAAATTCCAATCAATAACATGATTAGCATCAGGTACATATTTCTTAAGAAATGACAAATGAAATACATTATGTATAGACATGCATGCAGGAAATGTAAGCGTATATGCTACTAGACCAATCCTATCTAGGATTTCAAATGGCCCACAATATTGAGTTTCCAACTTTGAACAATTTCCCAACTTCAGGGAGCTTCTGTTGGCCTTCACTCTCAGGAATACATGATCCACTAGTTTAAATTCCCTGTGAGTTTTGTTCTTATCATCATAGATTTTTTGCCTATCTTGGGAAGCCTTCAAATTTTGTTTAATCTTCAGCATTTTCTCTTCCATTTCCTAGAGAAACTCTGGCCCAACCACTACCCTATCAGCTGGCTTGTCCCAACTTACTGGGGTGTTTCACTTTCTTCCATAAAGTGCTTCAAACGGGCTCATCTTCAATGATGCTTGATACCTATTGTTGTGGGCAAATTATACCAAGTGTAGATAATCTTCCCATTTAAATGGTTTGTCCATCACATACATTCTTAACATATCTTCTATCACTTGATTAACTCTTTTTGTTTGTCCATCAGACTCGGGATGATAAGTTGTGTTGAAGTTCAGGTTCATTCTGAACCCCTTGAATAATCCTCTCCAAAACTTTGAGGTAAAATTTGGGTCTCTGTCAGATACAATGGTCTTGGGAATGCCATGTAATCATGCTACTTCCCTCATATAAATATCAGCAACATTGGTTGTCGTGTGAGTAGCCTTCATAGGAATGAAATCGACAACTTTAGTAAGCTTGTTCACCACCACCATGATTACATCATGTTGCTTGCTTGTTCTGGGAAATCCTGTGATGAAATCCATTGTTACAACTTCCCATTTCCACTCAAGAATGGGTAATGGTTGTAGCACACATGTTGGGTGTCTATGCTCAGCCTTTACCTTTTGACATTCCAATCATTTGGCAATAACATCAACAACTTCCTTCTTCATGTCTAGCCAATAATATTGGCTTTTGACTGCTGAAATTGTTTTTTGATATCTTGGGTGTATCACATAAGGTACATTGTGAATTTATTTTAAAATCGCACTCCTCAATTTAGAAGAGTTGGGTACATAAAATCTGTTTATGTACAGGAGGATTCCATCAATTCCCAATTCATAATCTTTAACCTTCTGCTGCATTTTAACTTTTTGCAATTTTGTTACCAATTTCATGTATTGAAAATCTGATTTTGCAGCCTCTACAAATCTATCTTTCAAATATGATTGGTACATGATAATGGATGTAGCATGCAACTCATGCACTCTTCTGCTAAGTGAATCAACCAATTTGTTCTATTTTCCTTTGGTGTGCTTGATATCAAAGTCATATTCACAGAAAAATTATAACAATCTACTTTTCCTGGCATTTAGAGTTGGTTGATCAAACAAATACTTCAGACCAGTATGGTTTTTCCTCAACTCAAACCTATTTCCCATGAGGTAGTGCCTCCACTTCTTCAAAGCATGCACTATGGTTTCCAACTCCAAATCATGAGTGGCATAGAGCCTTTCATGCTCCTTCAACTTCCTTGATTCATAACATACATCAAACCCATTTTGACTGAGGACTCCACCAAGTTCTTCTTTGCACGCATATGTGCAAACCATGAAATCTTCATACGGATCAACAATCCACAGAATTGGAGAACCGATTAACAATTGCTTCAATTGTTGGAAGCTCGTTTCACATTCATTAGTCCATTGAAACTTCTTCCCCTTCCTTTGCAAGGAAGTGATGGGGTGAGCTATTCTTGAAAACCCTGCAATGAAACTTATGTAGTAACCAGCTAGACCCATGAAGGATCTTACTTCTGTCACATTCTTAGGTCTTGTCCACCCTTTAATGGCCTCAATCTTTTCAGGGTCCACTGTTATCCTTTCTTCAGATATGATATGTCCCAAGTAGTGAATTTTGTTTTCATAAAATGAGCACTTTCTCAATTTGGCATATAACTGAAGCTCCCTTAGCACTTGCAACACCATCCTCAAATGATTCTCATGCTCTTCTTCTGAATTTGAATATACAATGATGTCATCCAAAAATACAATGACAAACTTGTCTAAATATTCTCGGAACACACCATTCATTAAGAATATAAAAGCAGGTGGGGCATTTGATAACCCAAATGGCACCATTGTGAATTCATAATGACCATACCTTGTTATGAAGGTGGTCTTGCTGATGTCTTCCTCTTTAATCCTTACCTAATGGTATTCTAACCTGAGATCTATCTTCGAAAATATCTTTCCATCCTTCAACTGATCAAAGAGATCATCAATCATTGGTAAGGGATACTTGTTCTTTATAGTCACTTTATTCAAATGTTTGAAGTCGATGCACAATATCAATGTCCCATATTTCTTCTTCATGAACAATAATGGGGCACCCTAAGGTGATACACTTGGGCATATATACCCCTTCTTCAGAAGTTCTTCAAGTTGCATTTGCAACTCCTTCAGCTCTGGCGTACTCATTATGTAAGGAGTCTCTGACACTGAAGCTGCTCCAGACATTAAATTTATAGAGAAATCAATATCTCTCTTTGGGGGTAGTCTTGGTACCTTCTTGAACACATCTTCAAAGTCTTCCAGGATTGCATGGTCCTCCAGATTTGGCACCTTATCCCTAGGTTCTTCTTCCATATGAGATGCAAATATTTGATAGTCTTTCCTGTAGCATTTCTTCAACTGCATTGCTGAAATTTCTCTGATATTCACTGCCCTAGGAATTCCTTGGACTGTTCTCTAATTTCCTTCCTCATCTAGGCAAGTGAATTCATTTTTACAACATTCTAAGATGGAATGGTGTTGGTCTAACCAATCCATACAAATTAGGGATTCATAAGAACCTAAAGGCAAGATGTTCAAATATTCCCTTTTGCTCAATCCACTCATGTCCATAAGACATGACTTAACCATCCCATTGAATTTTCTTTTGGCTCCAATAGGCAGTTGCACTAACCAACATTTTCCATTCTTGCTTCTTGGAAAATGCAAACTTTCCACCATCTTAGGATCTATATAACTATGACTAGCTCCTAAATAAATTAAAATAGTAATGGCTTGATTGTTGATCATACCTTCCACTTCAATCATATGTGATTGATACTTTGATTGCTTATTGTACAGGGCTGCATAGATCCTGGGTACATTTTTGTCCATGTCCCCCACTGTTTCATCTCCCTATACATTGTGAACACTCACTTTGTCACTTCTGTGAGGAAAATCTCTAAACATATGATCTCCTTTACAACCCCAACATTCAATAGGTGGTTGCCTTGGCCTTTGATCTCATGTCTCAATCATTCTGGGTTCTCTAGAATTTGGCTTTCCCTGAGGATTATTTCTGAAGAATGGTGGCTTAGTTCCTTTCTTCCTCTGATCCATCTTAAATTTCTTCCTGTCTTCTCAAGCTTTTTGGAAAGTTGACCTTTCTTTTTGTTGATCATATAGGCATTTAGCTCACCTTATGGTCTCCTCCAATGTTTTGGGATCATCATATTGTATGGTTTCACTGATGAATGGTGGAAAACCACTCAAATACCTCTGAATCTTAACTGTTTCATCCTTGATTAAAGAAACATACTTCAACAATTCTAAAAACCTTCTTTCATATTCATCTATTGTCATACTCCCAAGCTTGAGTTCAAAGAACTTTTTTATTTTCTTGTCATAGTACCTCTTAGTCAAGTATTTATTTTCGAAGTACTTCTTGAATTCCCTTAAAGTAACTTTTTTCTCTTTATTGTGCTACACCTACACAAGTTGATCCCACCACATGGATGCCTTTCCTTTGAGTTGATAGATGCCAATTCTTCCTTCTGGATGAGAAGAATAATTATGCAATTGAAAATACTTTCTCATGCCTAACAACCATGTTTATGCATATTCATCCTTCTTGTGCTCACCATCAAATGTAGGAGGTTTGATTTTGCTCATTTCCCCTCGTAGCTTATCCACCCCAGATCTCGTATGCTTCATGACAGGGGATGGACTTGAGTTGTTGTGTGCTCTCTATTTGGAATGCCTCGAGGAGTGAAGATGATTTCTGCTAACGCTTCTTGATCTTCCTTTCTTCTCAAGGGTCTTGTGAATTCCTAATTTGTTGGAGCCACTCTCCTTATCCATTTTATTTTCTATTCTTTCTGGGCTCTGCATCAACTTCAGGTTGAAGTATTCTTGCTGGACCTTGGTTTTCATAAGCCTTTCATTATCCACTTTATGGTTTTGGACATCTTTTTGCAAATTTTTGATGAGCTTCATCATGCTCACTTCTTTCTCTATCTCTTATCCATGCCCATTGGAGTTCATTCCTTCAACTCCCAAGTGGACATCCATTCCTCTAACTTCATTCTCTGAACTATAAGCATCATGTGCCTCTTCCATTTCTCTGCACCAAGGAGCAATTTGGTTTGGTTCTATCAATTGTTAATTATGAAAAATGTGTAGTCAACCGAATTTTTGTCAAGCCATCGAACCTTAATAATTTACCAGAATAAACCAATATGATTCAACCAAAAACAATATCAGATTCAATTTCCAGCGGGTCTTGGTCGGTCAAGAACCCCTTGGGCTTTTATCTTTAAGCCCAGCTTTATTCTGCAACAATAACCCCTTTTTCTTCATCCCTTGGTTTGCAAGCGACCACGGCTATGACCCAGTGCTAATGGTTTGGGTGCTTATCTGGAGCCTTGAAACATCAAGCTCCCGAGATTCAGTGGTTTCCCCCTTTTCCCATAGCTCACAAACATCATAGAACAATGAACTATCGAATGCATGTAGAACGGTGTATCCACTGTACACATTCCTTGCTCATATCTATGGTGGATTAGAGCTTCGGGGACTCTACCTTCAGCGGTCTCCAAAGCCTTTCCCTTACAACTCTCTCGAAGTGTTGAATTGGTCAAATTGTGAATTAGGGTGGATCAATGGTCCACGACTTCCCAGCATCCAACAGTTGATACTTACTATGGAACTCTCTGCTTCAGAACTTCGGGACTTCGGAGCTTCGGAACTTTGAGACTTCAGAGGATTTCTTCCTCCCATTTCATCATGAACCATTTATTCTAGAGTGTCAAGTCTCTAGACTTCACAAACTGGTGTTATGCATCCATTGTGTCCATCAGGGTTCCCACCATCCATGCTCCAAAGGAGGGCCATGTGGTGAAATATCAGAAGCGGACACATGGCCCAATCAAATGGGTGACACATGTCACGTTCTAATGGGAATTTCAATCATCCAAAGGTCCTTAACTCACTGACACGTGGCACATGTCCCATGTGTCCACATCATTTCAAGTGATGTCAGTAAGCCATGTCAATTTGGAACTTCGGGCCTCGATGAGTTTTACACTTGCGCATTCCATTCCCTCTGCACGCTAAATTCTCGAACGTACTTACCTACTGGGTTCCACATAGTACAATTGTCACCATCAAAGTGGTGGCACATGGCATGTCTAGGAAGGTTCCACATCACCCCAAGTGACATCATCATTCCATGCCACTTCTACTCTTTCGCCTCGGGACTCCAGAGCATCGAGGCTTTGGGAGATTCCACACTAGCACACTCCAATTCTCCCAAACTCCAAACTGCTATGAGATCTATGAATCATAATCATTTGCATGCAGATCCGACGGTTGAGATCCTCTTTTCACCATGCACCTTACCTTATTCTCTTGGCTTGATCCAACAGTAACACTTCTCCCTGGATCTACGATGTAGATCCCCTCCGGGACTTCGAAGCTTCAAGATTCGGCCCCTTTTTTCTCTTATAACCTGTAACTTCACCGAAGTCACGAAGTCTGAACTAACTTGGAGGTTAACCCTCATGCACCTGTCTCCAGATATGACGGTTGTGAAGGATCCTCCTTCTCCTAAACAGAGCCTATGGCCCAACACCACGAATTTGTGGTTTCTTCCTTTGTGGCCATTTCTTAAGTCGTTACACCTCTTGTGCTTCCGAACACAATCCAAGTGTTCTCCTCAAAAATATTTTGACACTCTGTACATCAAATTCTATGGAATTTTTACTCCAAATCCTTTGTTCATGGCCCATCCAGGTTTCGTGTAGAAACCATGGGCTCTGAACTAGAATTTTTTCCATTTCGACAACAATTCTTCTCTAAAACGTTTTCTTCAAATTATACTAACATGGCGCATCTAGGCTCAGTGTTGAAACCTTGGATTTGATACTATTTTGTAACATCTCTAACCATCAACCTCTGTCGAGTAATGCTACCCAATCAACTCTATCCTTTCTTTTATGCTCTGATACCAATTTGTAACATCCTCGACCATAAACCTCTGTCGAGTAACACTACCCAATCAAATCTATCCTTTCTTTTCTACTCTAATACCAATTTGTAATGTCCCCAGCCATCAACCTCTGTCGAGTAACGCTACCCAATCAACTCTATCCTTTCTTTTTTTCTCTGACACCAATTTGTGTATTTATATGCATATCTGTCTAATGAAAATTAACAACTATAGCATTCTTTTCATGCCACTGTTCATGCGGAAATTACATTAAAACATACAGACAATATATGCATACATAAAACATATTCTAATAATACAAATATTAATGCGGAAATGATAGTAAGCCTACACATACAACATATATGATATATCTAGGCGTTACTCGTCAATTACAACACATGTTCAGTTACACAACATACAATCAAAGATATTTGGTACTCATCTTTTAACAGATGACCACCAACTGTGTGTAGATCTCCCATGAACCTCCCAACCTTACACCATGCTGCTCATCACGCTCAGTAATGGTTCACCCCCGAAATGGGACTAAACTCCATTGGGAAAGGGATTCTTGGGCTAGGAAAGGACTACAAGAAAGTCGCACAGATCAATGGGAAGGATTATCTCCTAGGAGCCATCTCACACTAATAGCCTACAGCCTCTCATTCCCCACATGCTTGTCCCATCCCAAGAAGTGTTCCCCTTCTCTGCTCAATAGTCCTTCGGCTGCCTCACTTCCCTTATAGGGCTTCAGCAATAAGCTGAACAAGAATTCTTCAAACACTGTAGCTGCAGTTGGGATCCCTCTAGGAAATCACTTCCCCAACAACCTCTCTCACCTAGAGAGAGTTTCTTATAGGCCTGACAACCTGATTATTCATTCCACGGGCCTTACAAATCACCTCTTCAACCATAAGCCTGACAACTTGCTTCTTCAATTCAGCTTCTATGTCAATTCAAGTAAGAGTGATGGAAACATCAAAGATCAGTATGGAACAGATGATGGAAACAAGCCACACTCAGTCAAGAAATTGTGTGGTTGTAGCAGCCAACTATTAAGACACAACATGGCTCAGGAAGTTATAGGGTGTGTTGTGATTCACAGGAAATACATAGAATAACTCAAATATGATTGCGGGTTCCCAAAAGGTGCGCACTTGTTCAGAGGTCGACGATGGAGAAATGGTTCAATGCATGAATCAGTGGGTGAATCTGGAAAGGATGGCCGACTGCAAGAATTGTGAGGGTCGTGAGAGAACACGAGACTCCCCCCAGATGCGAGGATGGGAAGAAACTTGAGAATGGTGAAGGAACATGAGAATGGAAAGTGAACCCCCAACGAGTTGGCTTTCCCATCTATAAACTGCATGCACCCAGGTTGACACATGTCTTCCTGAAATTGCATGAGCTCTACTTAGCACTTGTTTCCCTTCCCAGGAACTTAGGACAACATCGGTTATGTCAACCTTGGCCTTTAGGAAATAATAATAAAATATTATTCCTTTAGAGGTAATCCCTCTAGCTTAGCCCCTATGCCTAGACACTTATCCCCCTCCCTTACCCTACCTAGTGGAGCTTATTCCCCCATAACTCTTTCTTTGTGGTCGGTCTACATGCAACAGTGTAATTTTATTAATGATATGTGTATTTACATATACAAAAATCAGGCTCATTGGCCTTAAGCATCTAAGTTGTCCGACCTAATAAACATATAAGTCTTCCAGCTTATAAACACTTGGCTCACCAGCCTATAAACATAATTACAATTCAGCAGGGGCTCGGCCTTGGGGCGTTACACTAGGGTTAGGGTTTTTGTAATGCATTGTAATGGCTGGTGAGCCGAGGATATAAATAAGTAGTACTTAGGGGAGAGAATAGAGGACAAAGAGAGAAAAGGGGGGGGATAGAGAGGAAGAGAATTGTAAAGACTGTATGAGTCATTAAGTTGGTGAGATAGAGAAGGCATGAACGACTCGATCCCGAGGGTTAGATCGCAGGTTGAGGAGCATGGTGCGATCTAGTCAACCTTGCAGGGATTGAGGAGCCTGTGGGAGAGAGGAGGAACTAACATTGTAACCATGCACGATGTGATATATTTCAAAACTATAATAAAATCTCGAGAGCCAAATATTTGTGGACGTAGCCCAGGAGGGGGTGAACCATGGTAACACTATGTTATGTGATTGTATGAATGCGTCTTTATGTCTAATTAGTTGATGAATGTTGAACGAATGAAGTAACTAAGTATATATGGTATTTTACATGCATGCATAGAATAAATGATATAACAAGATGATTAAATGGACTGAATAAAGGTTATGGTGCACAAACACAGATCTCACTCAATATTAGATTGCAAACACCTGAGTATTGTTTCCTTCTGGTTTACTAAAGAGGTCGATAGTCTTTAAGGACTTTTGTTGGGAAGCTTCTTAGTTCTGAACCAGGGTCAAATTGTAAGGGTCAATGAGAAACTGAATACCCCATAAGGAATCCTCAAGACCAGTAGAAGAAGACTAGATAGATAAAAGGAAAAACCAATAAATGATTTCATTGTCAGTTGATTGGAAGAGAATTGGATTGAGCATATGAGATTTGTTGAAGAATCATCAAAAGAATATTGGATCAGACAACAAGAAGGTGAAAGAATGTGAATCTAAAGGGGGATGTTGAGACTATGTAATCCCACAAAGGCAGATATAGAGAGATGGTTGAAGACAAAGGAGCTAGACGTTGCGCAAAAAGATAACAGAAACTCGAAGTTAACACCGTGCAAATATCTAGACAAGTACGTATTCACCGACTTGAATGAAGTATTTTTCTGTGATTTCCCACACATATTGCAAGAGTGGATCAAAATATTGAAAGACAACCATTCTACGAATCAGATCAGACAGCTAGATTGGAATCCTAAAGAGATTGCGCAGCTACAACGAGTTGATAATAATCTTACACGCATAGTAGATTTCTGGCTAGACAACATTGTTTTCAGATTTACCATAAAGTTTGCAGTAGATACAACAAATTTATACATCGCAACTGAACAAGACTTATTGAAGGGACCTCGAGGTAGGTACATCAGATCATTATATACTTCCATTAAGATACTTCTATATAACAAAGGTGTAATGACAATGGATTCAAACAACTAAACTTCATTGCGTGCATGGGGGAAGTGGGGAAGCACTGACAAGAAAAGGAGAAATGGAAGGAGAAGGGGATAAAGGAAATAAGGAGGAGGCATTGGACCCAATTATGATGGATGACAACCAGATCAAGCAGATCATGGAAACAACTGGAAAGATGCACAGTGGAGTACCCTACCAATATAACATGAACACCAAGAAGAGAGTCGTAGTTGTGAGGGAAGGCTTGGAAAGTGATGAAGAGGAGGTAGAGGATCTCCAGGCTATGGAACAGATTGAGGAAATCTTGTGTGTGATATATGAGAGGAAGACGAGAGGTACAAGAGTGGAAGTAGAAGGAAATACTCCTGTCCATATCAGTGTCATTATGGAACCCATAAACCCATGTGTGACTAATACACCACAGTTTCGAAAATCGAATTTCGAGAGAAGGAGACAGCAGGAAGCACATCTACACAAGGAACAACAACTGGGGGAGCTAGTTCAGGAAGCAGTAGTCAAGTATCTACATCACACAGAGGTAGTAGTTCAACATTTAATATGGCATGACATGATCCCACCATCAGGTTACCAAAATTCAAAGGAGAAGCGTCGAAAGACCCAGAGAAGCACCTGTTTATCTGTGAAAAAAATTGGGAATAAAAATAGATCACAAACGAGGACACTAAAATTGGACAGTTATCTATCAAATTAAGAGATCACACACTAGATTGGTATAAGAGTCTACTTGTAAATAGTTTTCTAGGGACAACCAGAATGATTGGAGATATCAAGAAGCTATTGATAAATGAGTTCTAGAAGTCGAGTTCAAAGGATCAATACATGAATGAGATGATAGAGATCAGACAAAAACTAGGAGAATATGTATGGGAGATTGACCAGAGATTCAAACGACTAAAGGTAAAGATAAAATACATCATGAAAGATATGCATCACACACATTTGTTCTTCAATTTGTTGTTACGACACTTGAAGTATCCACTGCGACAACATAAGTTTCAGACACAGGCAGAGGCTCTCCAGGAAACCCTGCAACTAGAAGAAAACCAATATCAGAAGACAGATCCATCCATCGAGGAGGTGAAGGAAGATCTAAAGAACTTAACATTCTAGCTAAACCAGAACAAGAACAAGGACAAAAGAGAATTCGTTTGGTGTACCACATGTAGGACAGAAGGACACCAAAAATCCATTAGCAACAAGAGGACTATGGTGAAAAATTTGTAAGAAACAGGGCCACGAACCATACCACTGCCCAATGATTTAGAAGTACCAGACAATACCAAAGAGCTCATATTGCAACTTTTGCAATTCAGTAGGCCATGATGACAAGGACTGCAGAACCATGGATTTGTTGAGGGAAAGAAAATCAGATGCATACAGGGTGTAGGCATAAATGATGACCAGGAAATCCACACCTCAGTTTAATCAATTATCAGCCCCATACAACACTGTGAAACAACAGTATAACACTGCACAACAACCCTACAACACTGCGTAATGACAGTATAACACCACACAGCCACACTATAATACCACGCGGTATAACCAAGTACCTCAGTATAACATGTTGTGAGGGGATCGAGTTGGCTATAGAGGCAGAGAAGGAGAAAGAGGAGGCATTGGGAGAGGTAGAGGACCAGTGGTATGTCATAATTGTCAAAAAACATGACACTACGCACAAGAATGTTCACTCCCACCAGTGACCTGTATGTATTGTCACACATCAGATCATGACATGTAATAATTCACGAAGCTATTAGGGAATATCCAGGAGAAGAGAAATCAGAACAATCAAAATGTTTAGTGGATTTCAGCAAGAGCAAGGGATGAAGGAAGAAACATCAACATAGTTACACGTGGAGGAGCTAAAATAGGAAACGATGCAGTACGACAAGAGACAACACAACACCAATGGGTGAAGAAGAATGTAGAACCAAGGAAGCAGTTTGATGTGTAGAACGAGAAGGAGATATTCAATCAAGCTAGACATTGTATCGACATCAACCATGCAACATAGTAAGGAAGTACCAGATTATAATATTCCTCCATCATTGGATCACACCAAAGTAACACAGCCCCCGGGACAAGTAAGTACGATTAAAGGATTTTTGCAATCATGTGTAAAACTACTAAATGATCCATCCTCTATTAAAATATTACAAAATATGCTAGAAATATATAGCATAGAAGTAGAAGGAAACCTAGAATAGAAAATAGTTAATCATCTACATATAAGGAGAAGAACAAGTAGAGAATTCAGGTTGAACGCCAACATTGGAGATTTCAACATGGGAGTTATTATACTGGATTTAGGATCTGAAGTCAATGTATTACCCAAGAAGACATGGAAATGTATGGGAGAACCCACATTAGGATATTCATCGGTTCAACTGAAACTAGAAAATCAACACAGATTTCTCCCAATTGGAAGACTAAAAGGAGTGACAATAGACTTGGA
This sequence comes from Picea engelmannii, assembly GCA_009831015.1. Classification (NCBI taxonomy): domain Eukaryota; kingdom Viridiplantae; phylum Streptophyta; class Pinopsida; order Pinales; family Pinaceae; genus Picea; species Picea engelmannii. Next base: position 23,148 of record ML811053.1, read on the forward strand.
TGGAGTGCGGACTAAAGCCGACTTCAAAGTAATCGATATAGTGGACGTCACAACACCTTATCCAACATTACTTGCCTTGGATTAGGTGTTTGATAACCAGGCCATAATCAACTTAAAGACATGGAAGATGACCTTCGAGTCAGGAGAATACAGATTCATTGCGCCATTCTACCCATCATAAGGGGAAAGGTTTGTACAGACTACTTGCTTGGACCTGGAGGAAATTAACTAGTTTTATAGGACAACTACGCGAGATGAAGACTACGTAACCCCAACTGCAGATGGGGTACTTAGTTGGTGAAGCATCACCTCATGTGCGTCAGACTCAGATACAGACTTAGAAAATTGGCAACAGAGATTACAAAAATTCTCCACAAGAAGATGCACAAGAATAGACCATGCAGTAAGATGGGTAGGTACAGAGGTAAGGGAACCTCCTAGCTTCCATGGGGTGAACGAACTAGAAACATTATTAACATGGTACGAATATGAAGTGTTAGAAAATCAGAGGCTCTTAACCCTAGATATAGCACTCAAGGCAACACCTGCGAGATGGTGGGGTGTGCACAAAGAAATAGTCAAGGATTGGTATCAATGTAAGCGGTTACTGTGCATTAGGTTTGGCGCAGCAAGAGGAAGCAACCAGCTACAGAAATATGATGGACAGGGGGCACCAGCAGAACACTTGGAGAAGTGCAGAGAGTTATGGAAACTGACACCACCGGAAGAATGGACTCACCATTTCATGCACACATTAGAAGGCATCTGTTAGAACTCAAAAATGTCGCATTTTCATCCACATTTCCCTTTAGTATTAATTACATTTCATCGTCCCATTAACCTTCCATCATACCATTTTCATAAATACAATTGGGTCTCACATTATTATTTTCCACTTTATTCATTTTAGTATTATAAGTGAATTTGTGATTAAATATCAGAAATTAACATATTTTCATTATATATCAAAGTTGGATGAGTTTGATGATGTATGCAGGCATATTTGAAGATTTCAACAAAGTCAAAATTCACCACCTATCCTCAAATTCGAATTACATCTTCAAACTTGAAGATTTGAAAGAGAGAAGATCATGGAAGATTTGGTTGGCATATCTTATCTAAGATATGTGAGAGA